>MPUH01000883.1:0-30706 GCA_001970955.1 Stentor coeruleus | reverse complement strand
TCTCAGGCATATAATAATGTATCTCAGGCATATAATAATGTACCTCAGGCATATAATAATGTACCTCAGGCATATAATAATGTATCTCAGGCATATAATAATGTATCTCAGGCATATAATAGTGTACCTCAGGCATATAATAATATATCTCAGCCATATAACAGTATACCTCAGGAATTTAATGGTGTATCTCAAGCATATAATAGTTTATATCCACAAAGTCATGAATTTGGATATGATTTTACAAATAAAAAATGCGTTTCTTGTAAGGGAAAAGTAAATTTGAGGCTTATTTCTGATTGTGAAGTGTGTAAAATTTGTATTGAAAATCATGAAAGATTTTTGTGGGGTTTTAATAATACGTAATTTTCATACAGGTGCTTGACTTGTCATGGGGTTATTTATAATAGAATTTGTTCGAGTTGTAATAAGATAGGAAGATGCCAATACTGCAAATTTGAAGTCCATAATGGGTCTTGTATTGAGAATTTACAATATATGAATCAATCTTTATATTTACCATGCTTGATTTGTTATAAAGAAACTGGGAATATTTCTCAAGAGTGTGTTGGGCTAATTCATGGATATTATGCATATTGCACAATAAATAAAAATCATTATTATTGTATTGTGTGCAATAGAGGAGTAGGATTTTCTCATATGATTTGTGCATTATTAATTCAGGAGTGTAATAAGTCTTATAACTAATAATGATGATTTAGCCAAGTATAAAAATTATAGTTTCTTATAAAATATGTTTTTTTCTAAAATTTCATAAGNAAAATTATAGTTTCTTATAAAATATGTTTTTTTCTAAAATTTCATAAGAGTTTCATATTAGATTAACAAAATTAAAGCTGGAAAATTTTCAAGTTTGAGATTTTAATTTGTTGGGAAAATGTTTTATTTTTATTTGGAAAATTATACTTTTTATCAGTTATGCTATCAAACTCATGGAAGCACCTAAAAGAATATTATTTAACTAAAAATTATGATTTTCAAATAAACCTATATCTAAGCCAATATATATTCATATAAAAACTTTTATATTTAAAATGAAAGCTTATGAATATATAATCTCACATAAATATTGTAATAAAAACAATAAATGATTTAGAATATACTAAATATCCGCATATAATTGAATATTATTTGTCTACAATCAAAGCAAAATATAGATTTTTTTTAAATTTTTTCTAACAATCATGGACTCTAATCAAAATTAGATCGAATTCCTTTAGGATCAAATTAAGATAGGTTTATCAATTAAAAACCAAAAATAGTGTCTAAAATCAAAGTAAAAATAAAAAAGTTAAAATTAATGTTTATAGACATCAAAAGCATAAACACAAAAAATAATCGAAATAAAAAATCATAAAAACCACTAATAATAATCATTATTCCCATACATAAATCTCCTCCATTATCATATTTTACCCATAGTTATTACATAAACTAATAAAAAATGCAAGACGATGTAGAATATGGGAAAATTATCTACGAAAGAGACGATACAGTCAAAGTCTATCAAGGTTTTCTCAAGTCTTCCAAAGAAAAAGTTTGTATTAAAGTCCTTTATTCTGATACTCTAAACGAAGCTAATGAAATCCTACAAGAAAGCTACAATTTGATGCGATTCAAAGATATACCAAACATAGTAAAAATATACAAAAGCGACTTTTCTCAAACTGAAAACAGGTACTTTATCCGTGTAGTTATGCAATACTTTGAAAAAGGAGACTTAAAAAAACTCATCAAATCACGTCTTTCTACCAATTATTGGACTGAAAAAGAACTTTTAGCTTATTTGTTTCAACTTGTTTCAGTATTTGCTCAACTACAAGATAAAGGTGTTGCCCATAGAGATATAAAACCTGAGAATATTTTTGTCTCCGATGATACTAAAGTACTAATTGTAGGAGATTTAGGAAATGCTTCAGAGAAAAATAACTCTCGGTCACAAACTATTGCAGGTACACCTATGTATTTAAGTCCTGAAATACGAAAAGCTTATTCAGAAACACTTATTGGCTATAATCCAATTAATTTCCAATACAACCCTTTCAAATCAGATGTTTATTCACTAGGATTAACATTTTTGTATATGGCCTCACTAAGAGACTTTGCCACATATACTTCTTTAAGGGATTATGGGATAGAAATCCCAAAAAGAATTGAAGAAATACGAGGAGCTTACCCAAAACTATATGATGCTTTGAATTATATGCTAGCTTTTAATGAAAACGATCGTCCTGATTTCAAAAGCTTATTAAAAAAATTAGGGGCTTTATGCTACGCCTGTGGGAATTATAGCTCCAACTTCAATGTTATCAATGAAGAAAATGTTTGTTCAAGCTGTATAAATGAAAAAAAATCGATGCTATGGGACTTTCCATATTGGTAAAAGCTAAATAGGTGTGCTACTTGTAATAATTTTCTAAAACAAGGCTATTGCGAGAAATGCCGTATTAGTGTCAAATGCCAATTTTGCAAGCTTGATCAACATAGCAATCCATGCATATCAGCAACGATAATGTATCCTAATAGCACTAATTT
Organism: Stentor coeruleus; assembly: GCA_001970955.1. NCBI lineage: Eukaryota > Ciliophora > Heterotrichea > Heterotrichida > Stentoridae > Stentor > Stentor coeruleus. The sequence continues at coordinate 28,150 of MPUH01000883.1, read as the reverse complement.
ACCATGCTTTTTTTGTGCTAAAGACCAATTCTATGGAGAACCTTATAATGGTACACTGCATGGGTATTATTTTACATGCAAACGTAATCCAGAGCATAGATATTGTGTTGTATGCAATAAAGGAGATTATGAGTCTCATACAGTTTGTGCACTTTGGTTTCAGGATAAGAATAGGAATTCATCTAATTAATAGTTATGATATTTGGTTGTTAAATTTTAGGATTAGATTAAGCGATTTCTATAACGGAAAAAAACTGGTTGCACAGGCCCCACAGGAGCAAAAAAACCCTACGGAGGCAGATAATTCCATGATTGGCCCACACCTGACGTTTACTCCTCACAGAGAACCAGCTAAATAAGTCTCCATATTAGAATTATTAAATTTTAAGATATGAGTAATATATATTAAATAAAGGGGTATAGTGAATGTTATGGTATTTTATTTCGGGGTTAGATTAGTAAAATAGCTTGCATGATTAAAGAAGTTTAGGATTTTGACTTTATAATTATAAGGAATCATAGATATTGTTTTAATAATAGGTATAGCCTTAGAACACATAAGAATAAAGTCACTTTTGTACTATAAAATTATTATTCTTGATATTTCTATAGCAAATTTTCTAATTTATCTTAATAGTCAACACAGGTTTAGAATTTAACATAATCACAACCGAAAATAAATTCTTTAAATATTTAAACACTTTAACACTAAAAAGTCTAATATTAATAAACGATAAACAATAAGCTATAATTCCCAAAATAAAGTTTATTAAAATTTACTAATAAGATTTTTCACAGATTTCTTATTGCTTTTATGAGTTTTGGTATCTTGCATTTAGAATTTCATCATCGAATTCTACATAGCTAAGTGTTTCTTCTTTATTTCTAAAATAAGCTTTTATATCCTTAAGACATATATGCCTTAACCTTAATTCTCCCAGGCAACAACTTAGTTCTAACCATTTTCGATACACATAAAAACAGATTTCCAGCAGTAACTATTTCTCTTAAATTATCTTTTCTTCAACTACTATCTGAATACACCCCATATTTTCCTTTGTAGGTAAAATCTGCATAACCTAATCTTAGGATATTCTAAACCTATAGTCCCAGTTTTTATTTTTAAGTTTTTTACTCATAATGAAATATATGTTTCTAACCTTATCCCATTTAACACACAAACAGACCTTCACAATGCTATCTTCAAACCTTATAATAATTATTTATCTTCTTCCAAGTTTTCTTCTAACAATCTCTTTAACTAACATAAAATTCTTTATAAAACCTTTAAACTATACACAATTCTTAAACCCAAATCCTCATCATAGTTCACAAATCTAAGCAATCTGCCTGAAAATGTTCATTTTAATTAATTATATAGTAAAATTCCTAATATGGTTTCCTACGCTCAATTCGAAGACGAACAAGTTCAAATCCAAAACCCAGTCTACATCCCAGACAAAACATCAACTTGTCCTATTTGTTACCAATTATCCGATCCTACTCTATTAAAACCTCTCTCTGAATGTGTCCATACATTCTGTCTTCCTTGCCTTACTCAATATATCCAACACCTTATAGACAATGGACAAGCTCATATGATAACCTGCCCTAGTTGTTCAATTGACATCCCTCGAAATACAATAATCTCATTAATAAGCCAAGAATATATAGACAAATACGATAAATTCATATTAAGAAACAATCTTTTAAACAACCCATATGCAAGGTTTTGCCCACAAGTAGATTGTGAAGGTTACGATATGGGTAGTTTAAAGAAAAAAAAACTCATTTGCAACATATGTAAATTCGAATATTGCTTTTTTTGTGCTGAAAAGTGGCATGGCAGTGGCAAATGCGAGAAAAAAATCGATGAAGATTTCGAACAATGGGCTGTTGGACATAATGTTAAATTCTGCCCAAAATGCAAAAGACGTGTAGAAAAACGTGGAGGGTGTCCTAATATGACATGTTTATGTGGGAATACTTGGTGTTGGAGATGTGGAGGAAGGACTAATGATCCTGATCATGAAGTTAGATGTTATCTTGGACGTGATATTTGGAATACAAAAAGAGGGATTATTATATTATTGATTTTTGCCCCGATTTTAATATATTTTATCCCAGCGGTAATTGCTGTGATTTTGTTTGATTTTATGAATGAAGGTGAGGAAGGGTATTGGATTATAGCGAATCGAAGGTATTTTTATCCTTTGCTTATTATATTTTCTCCAGCTATTGAAGTTATTGCGATTTTTCTATATGTTGTGATTACACCGTGTATTATTGCTAAAAGTTATTATAGGAATTATAAGATTTTAGTTGGGTTTATATATGTTGGAGCTGTTGTGGGCTGTGTGGCTATTGGGATTGTAGCTTTGGTTTCAGCGGTGATTATGTCTTTTGTTTGCACGGTGATTGGAATAGCTTTGTTGGTATTGAAAATACTTGCCAAGTTTATAGGTAAGGAGGCTGTTGATAATAACTTTTATCCACAAATTTTTGAGTGAAGATAATTGATGTATATAGATTATTTATTAAAAATGCCAGTTTCTTGCTAATTAATATTTGACTTAGTTTTAATCCTCATCCCAACCAAAAACACTATAAAATGCAAAGCACAGTTCGCACAAAAAATTCCTATAGTCGGCCAGAATTCCTCAAGAAACAAAGGATATATCGTGAACCCAGCAAATTTCAATGGAACTGCAACTCCTAAAAGATAGATTAAAGAAAGCCCAATAGGCCATAAAGCATCTCTAATCCTAACATTTATAGTATTTTTCAAAAAAGCCCATACAATAAACATATGAACTCCTCCATGTGTTGAAGCTATATGATAAAAAGGGGGAAATTTTTCTTTGTCAGCTAAAGGATAAACATAACATCCAAAACATAATTGTGACAACCCAGCCAGAAGTCCAACTTGTGATAAGAAGCTTTCTTTTAAGTTCTGGATATTTGCTGAAGAAAATGAGGCTTACAAAAGTAGTAAATTTTAAGTACATCGTCCAGCTTGTGAAGAAAAGTAATGCTATGTGCTTGAAATAATATAAAGTACTGCAGATACAGAAAAAACTGTAGAGGAGAGCAAACTTGAAGATAGCCATATTTTATGGTGAGAAAATCAGTGTTAAGATGCTCAAAATGAATTTTTAATATGAATGTTTTATATGCGTCTAGTNAAAATGAATTTTTAATATGAATGTTTTATATGCGTCTAGTGGTAATCTAAATAAGAAAAGGTAATCTAAATAAGAAAAGGTAATCTAAATAAGAAAAGGTAATCTAAATAAGTAAAAGGTTTGTCTTTATCTGAAAGAAAATACACATAGGAAGCGTGCGATCACAATTCTTTTTGGATTAAGAACAGGATCAAACCACTCAATGATGTGTCAAGACACTTAAAAATTAGTCCCTTCTGTGTTTCCTGTCCCAAACTTATCGAAGACGAAGAACATATTATATAAGAATTCCCTTTATATAATGATACAAGAACAATTCTAAGAGAAAATTTAAAAGAACATATAATAGACATATAATACAAACTTACACTAGTAAAAATAGTACTAAACGGCAAAAAGTTTGAAAAATGTATAGGAGAAAAGAGTAATAAAACTAAAAGAAAAGTAGATAACATCATAAAAAACTTCGTAGAAAGCATTAATTATAAGAGAAAACAACTGAAAATTGATTAATACAGAGTTCACGACTGTGAATAATATATTTTCTAACTAACTAATGTTTTATATGCTCTAGTATTGATTTCTAGTTTTTTACTTTTTTTAAGTGAATGTATTTGAATTTATTCATGAGATATCAGTTAATATATTGGTGAGTTGGAAGTTTAATAAATATCAGTTTTTGTAATCTGTTTAAATTTTTTATAAGATAAACCTTTTAAAAACTGAATTCTATTATAGAGGCGCATTTATCTTAATTTTATGAAGGTAAGTAAATCATTTTATTTTCTAAAAATGAATTTTCATAGAAAACTCATTATCATTAAGATTTCAAGGATGCTTTCCTTTTAAATTTATATGATGCTATTAAATAAAGATATTTTTTTTATTATAAAGTTTATAATAGGGATACAATTATAGTTATAAAGGCAAATATTAGACTATATTTAAGTATAATCTTGATATAAGATTATAAAGTAATTTATTCACTATACTAAACCATAAAGTACCCATAACACATCTATAACTAAATGCCCAGTTTGCTACAAACACAATAAAAACTTTAAAATATTCCTAAAGCAAGCTGGATTCTTTAAAAAAAAATAAGATGAACACAAGACTTGCTTCCATTATCTTGACGCTAAAGAAAAGAAATAGCAAAACCTCCTCAGACAAGCAAAAAGTCATATAGCCAGCGACAATGAGTAGTTTAATAAACAAATCTGCTTAAGAAAGAATTTTAGGTCCAAAAAACCTCAATCAGACATGGTTTAAACCCAAATACTAACTAATAATCATTATATATAAGATTATAATTTAACAGATATATTTATATTTCATCTNTTTAAACCCAAATACTAACTAATAATCATTATATATAAGATTATAAGTAACAGTCTTACTAATTAATATTTAACTTGGTTTTAATCTTCATCCCAACTAAAAACCCTGAAGTTATAAAAAAGAAATTATAATGTAAATGTATCAGCAAATCCATAAACTTTTAAGCATATAATTTCAAGATTTAATACTTTGATAATTTATACCCAAAAGGCAATCTGAGACAATATTCCAAAGCAAATGATCCATTCAGGATGAAACACTAGTTTATATATCAAGCGATAGTAACTAAACCCTAAAATCATAATTCCAAAAAAAAACACTCTAAATACTCCTCTAACTACTATAAAGAAATAATAATTATACCATAAACCCTAACTAAATCCTACCTTTACAACCTTCTACATATCTTAAAAAGTCTTTCAAATCTCTAATCAATAATCCAAACTACATAAAACATCACTTTATTCTCCAAATAAATATCTACATCTTCATATTACTTTTATATAATCACATTCTTACCTCAACAACTTTTTCCCTACAATTACTAAAACTTCCACAACACTAAACATAAAAAGTTTTTATCATAAACTCATAAACATCTCCCCAAATTAAGAAACCTGCGGTGAATATTAAATTATTATAATAATATGGGATGTTGGTGTTGCAAAGGGGAAGCACAAGAATACTATCAGCCATTGTTGATAAGTCGTAGTGAGACAATTAGGAAATTTAATAGCACAACATCAACTATAAACACTAGCAAATTATCTGATAACTTCTCCAATAATGTCAAATTGCTTAAAGACCTTGGTGAAGCTATGAAACGGGGCATTGAAGAGTCACAAAATACTTCAAATGAATTTGTAAAATCCTTAGAAAGTATTGACTTCCATTTCTGCAGGAAACATTTAGAACAACTTCCTAGTGTTATGAATGAGCTTGAGTGCCCAGGGTGTTTAATGCTCTACAATACAACTGAGTGTTTACCTTTAAGATTGTCATGCAGGCATCCTTTATGTAAGTCCTGCGCATTTTCTGCATTCTCAGAATCCAAGAAAATTCTCTGCCCACAAGATTCAATTGTAACACTAACTGATCCTGAAGATCTGGCGATAAAAAGGCGTCTACTTTCAAAAGTTGAAGCTTTCGAAGAGCAACTTTTATGTTCAACTCATTTTATAAAACATGAGAAGTTTTGTTTTGATTGCAAAATCCCATTTTGCCCTGTATGCTCAAGTGAACATCAAGGACACTCATTTGATCTTATAGACTCATCAAAAGTTACTGATGAGCTTAATAAATGGGGAAAAGATTTAAACGCATATGAAGATAAACTCAAAGAAACTCAGAAAAAAATCGAAGTTTGTAGGAATTCATTCATCCAACATGAAAAAAATCTTCGAGATGAAACTTCAAATCATATTGAAAAACTTAAACAAAACAGAGAAAAAGTTATAAAAATCTTAAATGAAGCTTCTGATGAACATATACAAAGGATGGAAAGTGGTTTGAATGAAATTATTGACAGTATGCCTAAGAAGAAAATAAATCAATATGAAGATTCGATTAAAGAAGAAATTATTAGGACTGAAGAAATGAAAGATAGTTGGATGGATTTGAAAATTGGAGAAAAATTGGCGAAACTGAGACAGGCGGATTTGAAAAGCCAGAAAAAATTTGATTTACCAAATATAGACCCGTGGAAAACAGTATATAATTCTTTACAGATGATTACGGATTTTGAATCTTTGAGCCTTGTACTTGCTAGTGTACAAAATAATTCTACAACCCAAACTCCATAGTTAGAATAATGATAACTTGTTAAGAAATTATGAGTGGAGTTTTTAAATACAAAATAGAGGAAATTATGGTAAGGGTAAAAAAAAGAAAGAAGTTTATTGATGCTGATTATATGAGGATTGGAAAAATAAAAGACTTTTAAGAGGATTTATAGGAATGATTATGATATATTAGTTTTTTTAATTAAAAAAGTCGTTTGGGGTCATACTAGGAATGGTCTGATTTGTGATTTCTCTGCTATAAAAATTCTTTTCTTGTTTATTTCTGAATTTCCTTTTCCTTTCAATATCTTGGTTCCTTATAGACACAATATACTCATAAGTTGTCATTTTTTTGCGCTTTAAAAACATATGCAACCCAATCAAGTATCCATCAAAAACCATTACCCCCAAACTTTTTACTATCAAACTAGCAGTAAATCCAACCAAAATCCTACAATTATCTTTATAAAACCTTAAAATCTCTATACTATATATCATAACAACAGCATTCAACAACATAGAAAAAATAATCAGGCAAATAAAAGCTTTATAATTATATTTTCCTATACAATTATTCAAAATCTTACAATGATGATCAAAATTCTCAACACATCTATTACAATAACCACAATGTTTACTTGTTTTATAAACATCTCTTTTACATACAGAACAATGTAAAGCATTAGGATCTTCATTATTATTCTGTTTTAATTGGGAAATATCTGTTGGATCACTAGATGTTATATATATAGTAAGGATGATAACTGATGATTGTAGTAAGTAATATAATATGCAATATAGGATGAATTGATTGAACTTTTGATAGAGTAATGATATAATGATAATGTCGTAAAGGGATAATAACCAGCTTAGGATTTGGTAGATGTGTAGAGGTGTTGAAAAACCATTCTTTTTAACTTTTCTTAGCATTTATTAGTTAGTAATATTTTTGTGGGTGCTGGAAGTGTGGAGTTTTTAGCGTGGATGAGGATTATTGTTGAAAATTGGGTTTTTTTGATGTTTGGATGGGTTATATTGTGGATGATTTTGAGAAATATTCTTTTTTTGAAAGGTTTTGATAGTAAAACTTTAGGTAAGCTATTTGGTGGATGATTTAGAGAAATATTCTTATTTTGAGAGGTTTTGATAATGGGTGTTAGAGAGGATTTTATATAGGTTTATAAGTGGAAATGAAGATTATTTACATTTTATTAGATTTTGTGATAATTTAAATGAGTAGACCTGGGTGCTAGGTGTATTTTATAAGCATATAAAAGCTTGAATGATAAAATAATTGATTTTTAATTACAATTGAGATGTTGTTGCTGGTTTTATACAATTTTTATGTTAAGAGGGTATAAAGTAAATATGATTATAAGTATGATATTATTGAATATAATATATATTACAGGATAATGTAATTAAGAGAAAGTTTACCTGATAGATTGATTGATGAATATCTCTCTGATTTAATGTAAAATAGATAATTTTTATATCAATATAACAACAGAAAGAAGTCACTAATGAATTAAACATGATTACTACATATAGTATTGCTTTATAAATTGTTAAGGAAAAACTCTTTTGGATATTCAAATATCCCTTGAAGCATAAATCAAAGTATTATTCTTTTTTTTGCTTATAGTTTATGCTTGTAAAACCTTTTCTTATATAAAAATTAAAAACATAATACTTTAACTGAATAAAATAAGGGATTCTATATTTAATATCAAATATAAAACCATTAATTAAATGATGATTCTTCTTCAATCTGTTCTTGATGACAATTTCTCTGATACACCCAACAAATTTTCTTATATCTTTATTTTAATGATTATATACAGCATATAATCCTTTGCAAAAAAAAATCTTCTTTCATCCATAAAGGGTTTATATATATCTAATTTCTCCTTCAAGATCAGCATACAAAAATATTCTTGTTTATTGCATTAAAAATAAAAAATTAGCATTCTTTTGCATCAGTCGATTATTATAAAACTCATATCCTTAGCAGATTAAGTCTTATATAGAAATATTTAACTTATAAGAACTAAGGATAATCAAATTTTAATATTGCATAAATTCAACCATCAAAATTATATAAAAGATATGCCCCCTTAAATTTAAATATATAATTTTATATCGAAATTGGATACTTATACCTTAAAATCTTATATCCTCATATAATATATCATATAATTACTACATCATTATTATCTTTTCATATAAAATCCTCTAATTCCGTGACGATATTGTATTAATTTCTGATTTTGTTTTTGATTCAAGTATTCTTTTAATTAAGAAAAAAATTGGTTTTATTTATAAGATTTTTGCTATTAAGAGATTGACTATAAGCTTATAGTTGATATTTACACTTTATAATATAATATTGCATATAAAATAATGTAAAATCTAAACCGAAATGAATATCTCTAAGTGTCTAATGTCGAATTTTAAGTTTTGGGATATGGATTTACTATAAAAAATTACTTTTTTTATCAGGAAAAACTGATCATTACAGCTTTTGACTGACAAATTTAAAAAAAAACTCGAATTTCCTTAGTTTCAAATATACAAATAAAATTATTATTATGCTAATTGCATTATTATTTCCATATACGAGCTATATCAATCTCAATATCCTATAATTTCAAATCGCAATCTTATAAAAATCTCTTACTCAAAAGTCTGCCTTCCAAATACCTAACAACTTCCTTATCCTGAGTAGCTTTTAAATTAAAATCATACATATGTTCAACATCCAATCCTACATTTTCAACCAAATATCTCAAACAGTTCAAGACATTTTTACTATCACCCGTTTTACAACCATCTAACAAAACATTAATTCCATTATGTTCAGCATGGTTTTTAACACTAAAATTCAATTTGCATATTTTATGGAAAAAATATATCAACTTGTAATTACCTTTACGACATGCTAAAAGGACACAATTTTCCCCTGTTATTTCTTCTTTATATTCCATATCTAAAAGCCGAGGTATATGAGTTTTATTAGCAAAATAGGTATGAATAAAATTTAACATTGGGAAGTTTTCTTGTATTATAAGAATATGAATTGGTAAATGTCGAGGTTGAGGTTGAGAAATATTTTGATTGCTTGTTTCTTCAATAAAAATCTGACTACTAAAACCTTTTGTTTCAGGCATTTCAGTAATTTCATTTAAATAATAAGGTAGATAATATTTCAATAAATCTAAATGACCCTTTGCACAAACTACATGCAATGAGGTTAATTCTGATTTGATAAAAAGGTCTTCCATTGATTTTATACTTGCATTTAATACTTTGTGAATATAAGCAAATGGCTCAACTTTACCAGTCCAAAGAGCGTATCCTAAAATATTAAGTTTAATGTTTTCAATTTCACCAATTTCATGATCGATTTTCCTGATTTGGGTAATTTTTTTCGATAGGGCTTTTACAGAACTCATTTCATTTTGTTCAATAGCCCGCAGAGCTCGATTTATCAAAGAACTTTCAGGAAGGTTTCTTTTGGCTGAGCTACAACATCCCATTTTATATAAAGGAATTTGGAATTTTTTAATGAGATTTGATATTTACATGAAGGTGTATATGAAGATATTTTGGAAGAAGTTTTGATTGATTGGAAAGTATATGTTTTAGGTTTAAAGGGAAAGATTAAAGGTTTTTAAGTTGTTTTATTAGGTTATTAAGTTAAATAGATATTTTAATGTGTAGAATAAATTGAGAAAATGATAGGATGAATGCAAGGATGAAAATTGGCGTAGGTTTAATAGTAAAAAAACATGAAATATTTACGATTAGTAAAATTTAGATTATTGTTTGATATGAGAATTCATTAATTTACCTTTAAGATTATTATATATATTTTACTATCATATACTTAAATAGCATTAAAGATCTTTCACATAAATCATTAAGAAATAACCCATAATCCCACATCATTCTAATTATTAAACCCACCCTAAATGACAATTTCTAATATAAAATTTATTTCCCTTATCTTCAACCATAAAACCTTCATTCATAAGTCATTACTTAAAAAACCCTTCTAATCCTATCCAAATCAATCTTAATCTAATCTTATTGCTTAGAAATGTGAACAAGTAAGTCAATAAGCCTATTGGAATATCCCCATTCATTATCATACCAAGTAACTAATTTGACAAACGAAGGGTTTAATTGAATACCAGCTTTGACATCAAAAATACTTGACCTAGAATCATGAATAAAATCAGCACTAACAACTTCTTCATCAGTCCACCCAAGAATCCCTTTCATATCCCCACTAGCAGCATTTTTAACCGCATTGACAATATCTTCATAATTTGCTGGTTTAGCTAATTTCACAGTCAAATCAACAACTGATACATCTAAAGTTGGGACTCTAAATGCCATACCAGTAATTTTCCCTTTCAATTCAGGAATAACTTTTCCAACAGCTTTAGCAGCACCAGTAGAAGCAGGTATAATATTTCCACTTGCCGCACGACCAGCTCTCCAATCTTTACCTCCTTTAGAAGGACCATCAACAGTTAATTGATTAGCAGTCATAGCATGAACAGTTGTCATCAAACCTTCAACAATACCAAAATTATCATGAACAACTTTAGCTAATGGGGCAAGACAATTTGTTGTACAAGAAGCATTTGATACAATTTTAAGATCTTTTGTATATTTATGATGATTAACACCCATAACAAACATTGGCACATCATCTTTTGGTGGAGCTGAAAGGACAACTTTTGAAGCACCGGCTTGAAGATGCATTGAAAGTTTCTCTGAGTTTGTAAAAGCTCCTGTACACTCAGCAACGTATTCAGATCCAGTTGACTTCCATGGGAGTTTTGTTGGGTCTTTTTCTGCTAAGACTTGGATTTCGTGACCATCAACAACAATTTTGGATCCTTGGACTGAGACATTTCCTGGATAATTACCATGGACTGAATCACGTTTAAAAAGATAAGCCATATAGTTTATGTCCATAAAAGGATCATTAACTGCTTGGACTGAGACTTCTTTATTAGCTAAAGCTGCTCTAAGTACCAAACGACCTATTCTTCCAAATCCGTTTATCCCTACACGTACAGACATTTATAGCCTATCAATTTTGCTATTCAATAATAAAGTATATTTAAGGGTTTTTACATATTAGATGTTTAGATTAGAGGGTTCCATGCTGAAAAAGCATCTTTAGAAACTCTTGACGATGGTGCTCGAGATCTGCACTTTTTACTTCGACCCTTTCGCCCATGGACAGGTTGTAGATTGTTTGGAGCATAAAAATCGCAGAATCTTCTTCGGAAAAAGTCTCAGAGATTACTACACGTTGATAAACAAGTTCTTTAAGTTGGATTTGCATAAGATCTTCACCTGAAGATGTGGTTTGTTTTTTCAGAAACAAGTATAAGCTTTTTAATATATCTTTCAAATATTTGTTACTTTTCAATGGGTCGTAGTAATTTACTATTAACTCTGTGCAGTTAAAGTTCAGCACAGTCCAATGACCAACAAAAATCGGGAAAATCAAAAAATTTATATTGAAAATATCGATTTTCGCATTGGTCTTTTGATTGTTAAAAACTTTTTGTGTGAATTTTGTCTTTGCTATAAGAACTTTTTTCGTCTCAGGTTTTTTCTTACATAATTTTGAATTTAAATGTTTGACAACTGTAAGCATTGCATCAATTGTATTTTTTGTTATATTGTTTGAGAGTAAACATCTTAAATCATCTTGTTTTAGTTCAATTTTCCCAACTTTAAGAAGTGTTTCTGTAGGACTTGTTGCCCCGTTGATATATTTTGTTATTGAACTTAAAGTGTTTAGTTCAGGGAGAAAAGATTTTCTTGGTGTTGATGTTGAAAAAGATGATCCTGAACCTGAACCTGAACTTCGAAGAAATGATGGGAGCATTTCGTGTTTTAAATTTTTGGCTGATGTGATACGGGCAAAAGGGGATGAATATGAAGAACTTGCTTTACTTCTGTTTGCAGAAGCATTTGATAAACTAAAGCAACTTCTTGACTCTCTAAAATTTCCTAAGCGATCCATTTAACCAATATAATGCGTAATTCTCAAACAGGAATGACAAATCAATATTTAAAGAGAAAATGGTAGTAGTAATATTAAAGATATCTTGAATTGTAGTGACTCATATATAGTATTAGTTAAAAACTTATTTTTGTATAAATTATATAGAGTAAATATATTTATTAATAGGATTTAGAATAGGGAAAATATATATAAAGAATTGTAGGAACTTTCAATACTTGTTTTGGAAAAATTGTGTGGAATTTTAGATTATGCTAAAAAATACCCATTAATATTTTGCAAAACTCTTAACAGGTGTTCAATTGCCACCTTGATTGTTTTATTATAAAAATCATTACTTTATTAAAAAAAAACTACACAAATCAAATTAATAAAACCTAATGACAAAAATCTAAACCCTTATCAAACATAAACTCTATTTTTATAAAATATGTCAAAAACTATTATTCTTATACCATATTCCATACATTCTATAGAATCTATAATTTATTTTCTTAAACTATTTCTCTTCACCCTGTCTTACCTCCAATATCACAAAACCCATCATCAAACCAAGATATTTTTTTCTCACCAAAAAATCATTATAATCTCCTTAATATCAACCCTAATCCATAATCAAACTCCAAAATCTTCAAGTTTTCCCATTGAAAATTATAAAAAACCAAACAAACCTATAATTTCTCATAAAAACTTACGCTTATTCTAAAAAGAGTATATTTTACTCTAAAACCTATACAAAATCATATCCACAAAAGGCATATCCACAAATTCTACAACCAAAAAATGATTTCTTAATAAAATACTTGATAAAAAGATAAATGTTCGTTAAATCCTTTAGATTAATATTATAATAATTATGGGAAGCTGCAACTTTAAGTCTGAAGAATTAGAAACCACACAAACTTTCTCTAAATCTCAATTCCAGTTCCATTATTGTATAGGAAAAGGGGGCTTTAGTAAGGTGTGGAAAGTAGAGTATAAAAAAACTAAAGACAGTTTTGCAATGAAAGAAATGGCAAAAGCTCGGATTTTAGCAAAGAAAAGTGTTGATTCTATTATGAACGAAAGGAAAATCTTGTCTTATTTGAAGCATCCGTTTATTTCTAATATGCAGTTTGCATTCCAAGACAGAGAAAATCTTTATCTTGTCATGGATTTTATGCCTGGAGGAGATTTAAGATATCATCTTGGACGTCAAGGACGATTTAATGAAGAACAAACAAAGTTTTTTATATCAAGTGTGATTTTAGGATTGGAATATATCCATAATAGCGGGGTTATCCATAGAGATATCAAGCCAGAAAACCTTGTTTTTGATTCAAAAGGGTATTTATGCATAACTGATTTCGGGATCGCAAGGGTTTGGGTACCAGATAATGCTAAAGATACCAGTGGTACTCCAGGATATATGGCTCCAGAAGTAATGTGTCGTTTAAATCATGGGGTTTCTGTTGATTATTTCGCTGTTGGGGTTATTATTTATGAAATCATGTTTGGTGTACGTCCTTATCTAGGCAAATCACGTAAAGAAATACGTGAAGAAATCTTAGCTAAACAAATTCAGATAAAAAAAGAAGAAATTCCTTCAGGTTGGTCTTTAGAAGCATCAGATTTCGTAAATCGATTACTTCAAAGGAAACCTGTACATCGATTAGGACATAATGGACCTTTGGAAATAAAAGAACATCCATGGTTCAAAGGAACAAATTGGAAACAATTGATAAATAAACAATTAGTTGCTTCTTTTATACCAAATGAAGCTGAAGATAATTTTGATTCAAGGATACAAATGGGAAATGATCCATGGAAAGATGAGAATAGTGAAGCGGTTAAGCAAAGCATGTTGTCGCTTCAGAATAACTCAACTCAAGATCTTTTTAAAGGGTATTTATATGATATTAATCAGAACAATAACTCAATAGAAAATACTATGAGAAATAAATAGTCAATTAATACTATACTCTAATTAGTATATTATAATTTAATTACTAAAAGTATTGTGAGGGTAAATTATATTGCTCGCTTTAGGGCGAGGCTTTTTTAATAGAAACTTTTGTTAATATTTTAGTTATAAGGAATATATTGGTTTATTGTTTATAAATTTTATGATAAAATTGTAATGAAATATTATAATTAGAGATTCAGAAGGAAATTAATAAGACGGTTGTTTGGCCGAGCGGTCTAAGGCGGTAGCTTAAGGCGCTATTCCGAAAGGGCGTGGGTTCAAATCCCACAGCAGCCATTTTTATATTAATTTTTACGAGTTTGAATTATTTTTGAAAACAAAATAAGCATTAATAATTTATTAGATGTGTTTTATAGAGGGATTTTATTTAGAAGTTATGATGCTAGATTTAGTTTTTCATTTTTGTTATAAATTATGAAGTAGGGTTTTCTTAGTAGGGATATGAAGAAAAAATATACAATCTATAGATGTTTTCTATATTGAAGGAAATAGAGTTGATTTAAATTGAGGAAAAGCTAATCAAAAGTTATTTTCAATTTTTTTAAAACTTAAAATTATTGTAATTGTTGAGATTTTCTATAAATTTCTTTTAGATTTATTCTTTAAGAAATGTGTAATAAAAATATATGGAAATTATGGGGAATCAGTAGAAAATAGATAAAAAAGATTGTGAGAAGCAGTGGGAGCTTTTTACAGTACTTGAGCTTTTTTTTTTTTAAATATTCTGATTATATGGGATAATTTCAAAGCATAAGCATGAAATGAATCAGGGAACTTAGGAATATAAAAAGGTAATCTTATCACATTATAATCAAAATAAATAAATTTAAAGTAATCAATACTTATCTATATCTTTTATAGAAATCAAGACCTCTCAAATCATATTCAAAATATATTAATGCTGCTATATAAAACCAGGTAATATTTGATTAAACATAGCGAAAGATTTAAGAACTAAGATTTTTATATTTATATTGATAATAATTACATCTTTAATCCATTTTAGAGGATTTTTTTTTGAAAAAGATATAAATTCACAATGACTATAAGAAGAAATAAAAAATTAATGCCAGATATTAAAGATAAAATTAAAAAAATCTAGAAAATATGATGAAATAATAAATATGTGTGTTTAAGATATAGGATATATATATATATCATAAGTACTTTGATGAGAATTATTGTATAATTTAGTTAGTTAAATTAAAAACTCTGAGGAGTAAGAGCTAATATATATTTGAAAGGATATTATTAAGTGTTTATTAAAATAAAGTAAATTATCCTTTCAATAACTAACTCATATTAAGTCCCATATTTATGAAAGACAAGGCTGCTAAATCAAAAGCTGGAAAGCCAAGCAAAAAGCAAAAGTTTCTTGACAAAAAAGCTAAACTCAAGCAGCGTGAAGAGAACTTTAAAATAATCAAAGAGCATCGTCTTGATGAAAAACTAACAGATGTACTTGAAAGTAGTCAGAACCTAGGTGGTAAAAAGACTATAAAAGACCATCTGACCCAAGAAATTAAAAAAGAAAAGCTTGGCTTAAAAACCNACAAGGCTGCTAAATCAAAAGCTGGAAAGCCAAGCAAAAAGCAAAAGTTTCTTGACAAAAAAGCCAAACTCAAGCAGCGTGAAGAGAACTTTAAAATAATCAAAGAGCATCGTCTTGATGAAAAACTAACAGATGTACTTGAAAGTAGTCAGAACCTCGGTGGTAAAAAGACTATAAAAGACCATCTGACCCAAGAAATTAAAAAAGAAAAGCTTGGCTTAAAAACCGATGATCTCCTTTACACACAAAACCATATCAAATCTTTAAACCAAAACCTAGTCCTTGTAGGTAAAATCCCAATATACAAACCAAATCTAAATCCTTATGACAAGCCTGAAGATCTAAACCTAGAAGTCCCAGAACCTCCAAAAATCATCAAATCTTTTATGAAACCAGAAAAGTTCCAAGAGCCCGAAGAACAAATTGAGTTTTATCAGCCAGTCCCAGTCCCAGAACTAAACCCAATAACCTTAATGGGATATACTGACCCTGACCCTAAAACCCAAACTCTTGATTCCCAACAACCAGACAACACCCTTCCTATAACCCATTTAGAGCAAGAAATAATTGAAACTATCAGAGAAAACCCAATAACCATAATCTGTGGTGAAACCGGTTCAGGAAAAAGTACCCAGCTTCCTAAATTCCTCTTAGAAAACAGTTTTGCCCTTAAAGGTCGTATCGGTATAACCCAACCAAGAAGAATCGCCGCTGTTACTTTAGCACAAAGAGTTAGCCAAGAAACAAATCTAGAATTAGGTACTGAAATTGGTTATCAAATACGTTATGATACATCAAGTATGTCTCAAGGAAATAAGATTAAATTTATGACAGATGGGATTTTACTTAAAGAAGTAGCTAGTGATTTTCTTTTACTTGATTATAGTGTTTTGATTATTGATGAAGCACATGAAAGAAGTGTAAATACTGATATTTTACTTGGATTAGTATCAAGAATTGTTAGGCTTAGGGAAAAAAAAGCATTAGAAATTGACAGGGAGCCTTTAAAAGTTGTGATTATGAGCGCAACATTGAGGGTTGGGGATTTCACTGAGAATTTCGAACTTTTCGAAACCCCTCCACCGGTAGTGAAAATAAACACTAGGCAGTATCCAGTGATTGTGCATTTTGCTAAGAGTACAAAATCAGAGGATTTTATGGATTTAGCTTTAGAAAAAACTGTTAAAATACATAAAAACTTACCTCCTGGGGGAATTTTAGTGTTTTTACCTGGGAAAAAAGATGTTATTGCCCTTAAAGCACTTATTAAACAAAGGGTACAGCCTGGGACATGTAGGATTTTGCCTCTTTATTCTATGATGCCAGTCAAAAAACAACTTAAAATATTTTCTGCTAATCCAACCGATACTCGACGTTTAATTGTAATAGCGACAAATGTTGCTGAGACTTCAATAACAATTCCTAATATTGTATATGTTGTAGATAGCGGCCTTGAAAAACGTAAACTTTATTCCTCAAGGCTACAAATGAGTAAATTTTCAATTCAACATATAAGCAAAGCTAGTGCAAATCAACGCTCAGGCCGAGCTGGGAGAACCTGTCCAGGCCATTGTTATAGACTTTATTCCAATGCTGCATATTCAAATGCATTTACTGAGTTCCGAGAACCAGATATATGCACAACACCCATATCTTTAATAGTCCTTCAATTAAAAGCTCTTGGAATACAAAATGTATTTAAATTCCCATTTCCAACAAAACCTGAAATCTCAGATCTGACTGAATCTTTAACCCATTTAGCTGAAATCGGTGCTGTGACTCAGAATAAAAAAGGTCAAGGGGATATTTACTGTATTACTGACTTAGGCCGAGAAATATCAGATCTTCCAATTGCCCCAAGATATGGTAAAATGCTTATAACAGCGAAAAAAATTGGAGTTCATAAATGGATAAGTATTATTGTAGCTGGTATGGAAGTTCAGCAAATATTTGAAAATTCAGTTGAAGGTAATGCTAAAACAGCATTAGCAGAGAGTAAAAAACTTCATAGTCATTGGTTTAAAGGACATTCTGATTTTTTGAGTTATTTAAGACTTTTTAAGGACTCGTTGATAGCTGAAGATCTTGCAGGGTTTTGTACCCAGGCTCAAATTGTGGAGAAATCTTTGATTGAAATGCAAATGCTTGCGGTACAACTTTTAGGGATTGTTGAAGGGGAAAAAAACCATACTTTAAAATCATTGGATTTATCTTTACCAGGACGTCATGAGGAAATAAATATTTTAAAGTCTATAACTAGTGGGTTTATAGACCAAATCGCAATAAAAGTTCAATTAACCAATAGTACAAAACCTAGTAAACGAGTTCCTTATTTGATTCAAAAGCATTTAGATACAAGTATGTACTCTGAAGATTATAAAGCTTCATCTTCTAATATGGAATATGTTTATATCCACCCAAGTTCTTATTTTTTCAGTAGGTCTCCTCCTGATATTATCGCATATCAGAATTTAGCTTTTATAACAAGACCAACTTTGCTTGGGATTACTGAAGTTCGTAGTGAATGGTTATATGAACTTGGAGGCCATATGATTCAAAATATTCAAGTACATGAAAATAGTGAAGGGTTTTATGATGATAAAAATGATACTTTAAAAACCTGGGCCACAGCTGCATATGGGCAAAAATTATGGCCACTTCCTCCATGTTTTATTGATTTCCCCGAATGTGATGCTAAGTATTTTGCTTTTACTAAAGCATTTTTAGAAGGGAAAATCCTTCCAGCTACAGGGTTCACAAGTCAAACCTGGCGTGTAAAGCCAACAAAACTCTCCAACAAAAACATCATCAAACTGCAAAAAGTCTTTAAAAAACATAAGATTTCTTCAGCAAAAAACCTTGTACTTAAAATCCTCCAAGAAACTAGCTTTCTCATAGAAAACCTCAAAAATCTTGCTAAAGAAGAGCCTGGGCAAAGGATGGAATGCATATGGAAGACTGCTGGGATCATATAAAACCCATAAAAACTAAACACAAGGTTTATTAAGTAAATAAGTCTAGGAATATATAAATGTAATGCCAATTTAGGTCACGATCATCAAGTCTTCCAAGGACAAAAACCCAACGAGCTAAGAATATTGGCCATTATATGATAGGGAAAACTATAGGTCAAGGGACTTTTGGAAAAGTTAAACTAGGACATCATATTTTGACCGGGGAACGAGTAGCTGTAAAAATCTTAGAAAAAGAAAAAATCAAAGATGCAAGCGATGCTGAAAGAGTGTCTAGGGAAATTAATATCTTGAAAATAGTCAAACATCAAAATATTGTTCAATTGTATGAAATTATAGAAACCCCTAAACAGTTCTATTTGATTATGGAATTCGCGAATGGTGGAGAACTTTTTGATTATATAGTAGCACATGGGAAAGTTAAAGAAACTCATGCTTGTAGGATTTTTACACAAACTCTTACGGGGTTAGAGTATTTGCATGGGATTGGAGTGGCTCATAGGGATTTAAAACCTGAGAATTTACTTGTTGATAATGAAAACAATATAAAAATTGTGGATTTTGGATTGAGTATTAAGTTTAAAGCGAGTGAAACGCTTAAGACTGCTTGTGGTAGTCCTTGTTATGCAGCTCCAGAAATGATTGCTGGGAAAAGGTATAATGGATGCAAGTCAGATGTTTGGAGTTTGGGGATAGTTNGTATTAAGTTTAAAGCGAGTGAAACGCTTAAGACTGCTTGTGGTAGTCCTTGTTATGCAGCTCCGGAAATGATTGCTGGGAAAAGGTATAATGGATGCAAGTCAGATGTTTGGAGTTTGGGGATAGTGCTTTTTGCCTTGGTCTGTGGGTATTTGCCTTTTGAAGACCCAAACACTGGGCTGTTATATAAAAAAATCCTCATTGGTGAGTTTAAATGCGCAAAGTGGGTCAGTACCGAATGCCGTGATCTGATCAAGAAAATTCTCAACACAAACCCCGACGAGCGTTTCAGCATAGAACAAATTCGGTCTCATCCCTGGTGTTCAATAACCTCCTTCCGAAGCTTGCCACCAATCGACAGGAAAATTGATGATAAAATTATCAAAATAATGGGTAGCTTAGGTTTAGAAGAAGAAGAAGCTAAAAAACAATTAGAAAATAAAAGACACAACCACATAACAGCAACATACTTTTTATTAGCAAAAAAATTCCTTAACCGATCAGGTAAAATTGAAAGAAATGGAAATAACACAGCAAGAGATGTAAGCCCAGTTAGTCTTAATAATAAGACAATTGTTGCAGAAAAAAAAATTAGACATAGAAAATACTCTGTAACTCCATCAAGAGGGACAACTGCTAGAGTACAGATTAAACCTCAAGAACCAAGTATACCTAAACCTGTTAATATGCCAGGAAGATTAAGTAAAAAAATATTTAGGAAACAGGCTGTATATTAAAACTGAGAATAAAAGCAAAGAGCTTAGTCAGAACACATCGAGAAAAAGTCCTTTGGAATGTGAAAACGCTCATGATTTTTCGTTTGGATAATATAATTAATGTGATAATTTATTTATGGAATATATAAAATTGTAGGGTTAATGCAGGAGATAATGAAAATATGTGGTTTTGTATAGGTCAGGGTAAATTGTCACTGATTTTAAAAAAAATACTACTGGACTAAAGGATTTTGTTGGTATATATAGGAAATATAATATATTTACCTTGATCTTTTGAAAGTTAGAATATCAATATTTATTGTTACAACAGCAGTTATTATCTTGCAAATTATAGGGATCTATAGAATCAAAGCTTATTATAATACTAATTATTTACCAAATATATCATTTTCAAAATGCTTTAAAAGTTCAATATAAACTTAATATTTTTTTTTTCAGATGGCGAGTTTCGATATATCTGACAGTTTAGCTCAAGTTTTAGTTGTTGATTTTACTTCATATGTATATTCACTAGTAATGCCTATGCTGATAATTATTTACTTTGCATATTTTATATTGAATTATATGCTTAATAATGTATTGATATTAAAACATCATCATACTCCAACTTTTATTCATATAATCTAAACACAAGGCTTATACTTTCCCCCTTTTTATCTGTATTTTTCACTATCTTTTTGCAATTTTGCCTTATAATTCTTCAAAGATTTCCCTTTATCAAACAAAAAAACCTGTTACATTTTCCTAATCACATCAGTTTTCTAGATGTTTATCAAAAGAAACTCAAAGATGGTTTATAAGACTATCATAGTTCTCAGTCTGGTTTCAATACTAATCCTATAAATATAATATCATCTACAAGAAGTTTTCAACTCTTCATTGTGAGTCATCGAAAAACTCTTGTGACAGATACAGTTTTAGTCAATCGAATTAAATGGTAAAAATTTTCTAGATTCAAAACATATAAATGAAAACCCAGGCTATAAAAACTTGATTCATACTTTAAACTCAAGTAATAGTCGCCAGGAAACATAAATTTCTTTAGTGAAAATGATGTGTTTATAAAAATCATATGAATAATAAACTTAAGCTTGAAAATTAGAGAAAATGATAAATTGGGTAAGAATCCTTGAGAAAATATTAATTTTTAAGGAAATAAAATTTAAGCGTATAATTATCATAAAGTAAATAAGATGGGATAATAAATCTTAGGTTATTGATAGCAAGAGTAATCAGAAAATCAGTTTATTTTTATATGTAAAAAAGTGCTTCTAGACGAGAAAATTCAGATGATTTTTTACTTTTAAACGAAAATTGTTTTGATAATTAATTAAAGTATTTTTGTGGACTTTTAAAAGCTTTATAATGCTTTTAATGGTTGAATAAAGGTTTATGTGTTGGTATCTCATCTATTAAGCAATAAGCATAATTATTATGGGTATTGTAATATTATATGGAATTTTTGACGGTAAGAGGTCAATCTGAGCCAGAAACAAAAGAAACAGGAGAAGCAACGAACTCAGTTTTTGTTTTTAAAAGCATTGCTCAAAAAGTTGAAAAGGCGAATATAGTCCAGGCTGAGATGTATAGAGAAAAGAATAGCATAAGAATTATTGATGAAAATGAAGATTATCATTTGTATCCTATTTGCAAAACCAGAGGTCATCAACTAGGAAAATACGGAATTGGTTTGCAATTATACTTTTACTTTATTAAACAATTTGGGATATTGTTTTTTGTGCTTTCCATAATATCAAGCTATAGTTTGTATAGTAATTATTCAGGAGAAGGGTTTAGAAGCACTTATCAGAATCAAAGATATACTTATTTCACTTTAGCTAATCAGGATGGGGTAAAAATATATGAAACTGTATTAGAAAATGCTTTGGCTGATATGCAGAAAAGTAAAGATAGTCTTGAGAAATTGTGGCCTGTTGATGTTTTAAGCAGTATTGTATTTTTATTTTTTATATTGATGTATGCTTGGCTTTCACATAAAACCATAGAAAAATCAGGAGTGTCGCATTTCCATGTGTCTGACTTTTCTCTAGAAATTGAAGGTTTTCCACCTTATATCAACAAAGATCAAGTTCTAGACTACTTCACTCCATATGGTGAAGTTATTGAAATATACCTTTCAAGGGTCTATAAAGGTCATTTAAAAGAATTCAAGAGAATTTTTGAGATTTCATATAAACAGGAATTAGAAAGACGGGAAAGTTACAACATGAATCGAGTCAGATCGACTGAAATTGCCCNGAAAGACGGGAAAGTTACAACATGAATCGAGTCAGATCGACTGAAATTGCCCTGAAAATTTTGAATTCTAAAACGGCTTTAAAAGAAACTCATGATGAACTTATGGTAGATAAAGTTTTTGTGGTATTTGATACTATTGAAAGCAAACTAAATTTTATTAAAGAAAATTCTGAAAAGCATAATCACAGGTTGTTTGGGAAAAATTATGATAGGCGAAAAATGGATTTCAGACTCAAAGTAAAAAGCGCTCCTGACCCTTCAGACATCCTTTGGGAGAACCTTGAATACCGCAACCTCAAACGTATGAAAACCCGTATCCCAATTCTTATACTAACTCTTATGATCATCATAATATCCTTCATTATGATTTACGGTATAAAAGCTTACTATAAATCTATCCCAACCTCCTCATCTTGTAAAGAACTCAATGTTTCAGGTAGTTTAAGCACAGACCAAGCTAAAACTCTTTACATAAAACAAAATGAAATCAATTGTTACTGTAAACAACAAGAAATTGATAAACTTATAATAAACAACGACCTAGCAGAATTCTGTAATGTTTATATAAAATCTTTTACAGCCTCAGCATCAATAAATACATCAGTAAGCGCAGTTATAATAATAGTAAACATCTTACTCAAAATAATTATAAACGTCTTAAGCAAATATCAACGATTTAAATATAAAACCCAACGAAGAAATTATATCCTTACAACAACTTCAATATTAATGTTTTTCAATACTGGACTAACAACTTTATTAGCGAATTCTAGTTTTTCTTTTGGGGTTGTTCAAGGGAAATATTCTGATTTGACACGTGAATGGTATGATGATGTTGGGAATACTATAACAGTGACTATTATTGTAAGTATTTTTTCCCCACATGTATTTGATTTAGTGTTTTTATACCCTTTAAGCAAATTGAAACGTAGGGTTTTTTATAAATGTTTTAAAAGCCAGTATAAACTTAATAAGTTCTTTAGGGGGCCGAATTTTGATATTTCTGATAGTCTTTCTCAGTTACTTGCTGTGATTTTTACTAGTTATATGTATTCAGCTGGGATACCTTTTTTGAATATATTATGTGGAATGATGTTATTTGTTACATATTGGACAAATAAAATACTTTTGTTAAGATATTATAGGACCCCACCTGTGTATTCTCATAATATAAACAATAATATATTGAAATTCATGCCTTTTGCTGTGATATTCCATTGTATTTTCGCGATTTATGCTTATGGATCATCTGAGATTTTCCCAACTGGGTTTATAAAAAATGATATAAACCCTTATGTTATTCCTCATCATACATCATTTTTAGGGAGAATCGGTAAAGTACATGGAATTGTTAATATGATTGTCATTGGGTTGAGCTTTTTAACTATTTTTGCCCTTAGGAGATTGGATGTTTTTAGAGTTAAAAAGTTTAGGAAAGGGAGAATTTATGATGAAAACCATATACTTAATGCTAGTTTTACTAAACTTAAGGCTGAGTCTAAGTTTAGTGGAATTACTTCTTATAATATATATGAAAACCCGGAATATAATATTTTGATATGCGCTTTGGATTCTGTTGCACATAAGAAAAAAGAGATTGAGAGTAGCAAGATTGGAAATGAAAATGATGATGAAAATGAAAATAATAGCGAAAAAATTGAGAATTCACTTGTGTAAGATTCATATAATTAAATATGATAATTTTATTTAATCACTGTTTAGGATGATTTTATAGGAAGTGTTGTTATTGATAAATAAGGCTAGAAGAAATTTAAGAGTTTTTGAAATAGTATGGGTTTAGTAAAATGTGAATTTTAGGTTTTGTGATGAGTTTGGAATTTTTGATATGAGATTTATAAATTAAATATTGTGTAAAGGAAAAAAATGATTTTAAGATTTCTGATTTTGCTTTAGAAGTTGTGGTCTTTAATGCATATTATTGATGAAAAAGTTAGGAAATATTTAAAGCCTTATGGAAAGGCTACTGTATTTGCAGGTCAAGAAATTGTTATGGAAAATACGGTTATAAAAACATAAATTTTCTATCTTTCACCTCGTAAAATTATATGTCAAAGCAACTCATTCCCAAACTCATCAAAAGTCTAAATCATAAACATCTTAAGAAAACCTTGAATCAGCCAAAAATTCCCTTAAAGTTAAAGATAATACAATTTTACTGCAAATAGTAAAAAAATTATCAAATCAAATAAAACTCTACTAAATTAGCATAATAAAACTACCAAACGTGTCAACTTTTCTATGAATTCATCCTCATTAATAAGCAAATTCTTCAAAATCTTAATTTTATTAACCACAACATAAGTATTCCATGTAAAATCCCTAAAAAAAATCTTTGGCAAGTTTTTAATTTTAATAATCACTCAGGAGTTTTAAAGGGAAGTATTTATATATTATAAGATATTGATATTAGGAATACTATAATAATAACTATGATTATGAATGATTTTCCAGCACATATTTTTGATTTAATTTTAGCTTATAATTTTTAGGTTATAGTAGAATTTAATATTACAGGAATAAATTTAAAAGATTTATTTGAGGTTTGATATATCAGATAGATTAGTGCAGATTTGATTGAGGTTTTTACTAGTAAAAAGCATAACTTTATTAACTTAGCATGCTTTTGTGCATTGGACCTAATATTTTTTTATGATAAAGTTTAGGCATTTCAGAACTCCTCATATCTTTAAACCAGATGATTATATATTTCTCAGCCTTTGTTGTTATTTTACATTAATTTTTTTTTCTATGTATGCTTATAGAAGTCCTGATATTTTCTCTAGGGCCTTTGATTTGGATGATAATTTAATATTTGTCTATAAAAGTGAACCCTTATATTTTTATTAAAATACAAAAAAAATCTGTGAATTACAAGCATAGCAAGGTTATAAGTCAAGAATAAGGTATGGGTTTATGCTTAATAACTTGAATAATACTTGGTATATTGAAAGTGTATACTTTTTATATATTTTGCTAATAATAAGCATAAGAAATTGTTTCAGAATATATATTGGTTAAAAGGAGAAAAGATAATGATATGAGAGATAAAATGATAAAAAAAATTGCACCATGATTCTTATTATTAATTTGGGGCATTAATGGTTTAGCATTATTAAGATAAGGGTTATTTAGATATAAATAGTGTGCTTTAATTATATAGGAATTTTTATTT
This sequence comes from Stentor coeruleus, assembly GCA_001970955.1. NCBI lineage: Eukaryota > Ciliophora > Heterotrichea > Heterotrichida > Stentoridae > Stentor > Stentor coeruleus. The sequence goes on along the minus strand of MPUH01000883.1, from coordinate 2,407 downwards.
ATTATAAGTTGAGAGTTCTGTTAATGATAAAGTTGGTAGTTTAGAAGATTATATTTGTTTTATTGGCAAGTGCTTTATTTATTAGTGATTAAGTTAATGGATTATCGATAATGATAGAATCAAAGTTTTTAATTTTTATGAAGTATTTTTTATTAAGAATAATGGTTGTTTAAGAAGTTATAGTCCCGGGTAAATTGTATTTATTATATTTTATGGTTGATTTATCATAGTTAATTATTCTATATGCGAAAGCAACAAAACATAAAATAATTCATAAAGAAAACTTCTTTAATAGAATAAAAAATTAGATAAATTCAAAACAATAAGTATTTTGTTAAGATTATAATAAAAATCGTATAGATATTAAACTAATTATATGCTAGTAAGGTTTCTGTTAATAAATCTAAGTAGCTTAAGTTTAAAGATGTTTAATAACAATAAGCATATATATTTTAATCTTTAATACTAAGGGAAATGAAATCCATAAACTCATTTTAAAGCACTAAACCCTAAAAAAAACCAAATAAACATATAAAACGATTCTTCCCAGTACTCCCTACTAAATTTCAATAACTCAGACTATTATATTTTAATATATTTTATCTATCAATAACTCAGACTATTATATTTTAATATATTTTATCAACCAATAAGCTTTACTATACCACCTACTATATCTTTTTTCTTTTATTATACTCATATATAAGTCTTTTATTCAACTTCAAAACCTAAAAACTTTATTAATCCTTATACTAATCCAATATTCATATTTTCAAACCTTAATCAAAATCCCTTCCATTTGTTTCTCCACAAACAGGCCTAAAAATTTATTAAGTAAAAACTAATCTTCAATCACAGCTTCTTACAATTTTCAATAGAAATTTATAGGTTAAACTTTGCTTATAATAATAACCGTATATAACTAACCAACTAATGTGCTTATAATAAATGGGAGACTATCCTAAACTATGGAAATGCACTTACCGAGCTTGGTGGATTATTTTTTTTGCCCTTCAATTGTTTTTAATAGTCCTAATGATTGGATCGCTTGGGTCACCTAAATGGGTTTATACAGAAAATGACCTTTATGGTTATAATGATGAATACTGGAGAGACGTTCCGGATGGAAGCAAATTTTACAGCGGAAATAAGTTTGAAGGAAGTCTGACAATGTGCAAAGAAGGATGTGATGGCTCATACAGCCAGCTTGCTAATGACTGGTGCAACTACTACGATGAAACAGACTCAGATTACGACCAGTCCATCTGTGCGCAATTCGCTCTCTTAGCCTGGGGTTCAGGAGCTTTTATAATCTGTGAAATCATAGCTTTGATTTCAATAGTTTGTTGGGCTTCTGCTATGGGCTGTTATATGTGTCGTACAAACTGCATGTGGCTAACCTACTGTTGTTCAGCTTGCATGTGGGTGTCTCATTATATAGGATTATTCTTATGGATTGCATTTACGGGGGCTAACTTTGGGCAACATTGTTCAAAAGATCCAAAGGATGGTGAAAGACCTGAAATTTGTACGTCTGACGGTTCCAATTTGGCACTTTTTATCTTGTTGATAATCCCTTTTATTGTGATTTTCTTCTGTATAATTGCTTGTAAAATACAGAAAAGTGCTGGTTCACATGGATTTAGAAAGAAGATTGATGAGGTTACTAATAATATTACTGTCATGGCCCCATATCCTGGAGCAGTTCCTTATGCAAACCCTGTTATTATTCCTCCTCCACCGCCACAGTATTATATGCAAAATGGTGTCCCTGCACCTCAGTACCCTACACCTCAATACCCTGCTGGGAATTATGTTGGAGACCCAAATGCATTTCAATCAAGCTATCCACCTAAAAGCTAAATAGTTTCATATAAAAGTTAGTATTAAATAGAGATTTTTTTGATAGAGAAATTTTTGATGTTAGTATGATTGGATTTTGTGTTTAGTTTATAGGGTAAATTAGGTTTTATAAAAAAGATGTGCTATGAGTTCAGCTAAGAGGATTGAAATATTTGTATTTTGTATAGGATTTTTAATTTGGTTTATTGTTATGAATAGGATTGTTGAGATTTTAAATGTGTTTTAGGATTTAGTTAAGTTTGATATTGTGCTATATTCAATATATGATTTTATACCTAGCTAAACTATACTTATGCCGATTTTAGTGAAAACTATCAACCTTCATTATCCAGATTTAATCCTACTCAATAATCAATACCTTCCCCTTTACTATAAAATATTATCAAAAAATTATATAAAAAAATCATTATCATTATCATCATAACTCAATTCCTCTTATCTATCAAACTTCCTTCAATTTTCTTATCAAACATTCTATCACATATTTTATAATAGTCACTAAAATGGTGAAAAAAGATCAAGAACTTGTACCAGAGACCAGAAA
>MPUH01000882.1:0-30765 GCA_001970955.1 Stentor coeruleus | reverse complement strand
GATAATTCTTAACTAATAATTTTGATTTTTCAGTTTTAAGATAATATTGATGAATATGTGCAATTTTCGCCCTGTGCAATTATGGAATATACCCGCTAGAGAATTCCTATATAAAAAAAAAGCTGTTAGTTTTTCTATTGCTATTTTTAATATCTAATTAAAACCTATATTTGATAGTTAACTTTTGTTGCTTTAGAATAAAATAATTTACTTATTGAGATACTAAAATAATAAATTTTACCTGATTCTAAGGTTTTATATTTAGCAGTCACTATTTTAAGAGTTTGATTAATAAGTTGACTATATTTCTTCTATAAACCCTTAACTTTTTTTATTGATAAACTAGTAATCAATTGCTTTTATTAGTTTGTGGCTTTATATCACTAATGGTTCAATGCAAGAAATTCATCATTAGAGATAAAATTTGCATGTAGGATTAAAATAAAATATTGCAATCTATTAAACTGAGCCAATAAAGAATTTGAATTATTTTTAAGATAGCTATCAATAAACATTTTGATCTTCTATAGATTTTATAATAACACTTTTATTAATAAAATGAGTCTGTTCATAACAAATCTAATTGATGTCATCCAGCGATAAAAAGATCAACCTAATAGTCACTAATACTTCATCAAGCTCTTTTGCATATAAAGTTATAATTATAATATCCAAATCTTAACTTGTAAAGTCAACAAAGCTATCAAATAAAAGAGTTAGTACATATCTTAACCCTTGAGTTTTTTGAGTTTACTGGAGATCAAAGTACAAATCTATTATAATAGATGCAGCTTCTAATAATGTTGAAGATATTAAAAATCGATCCAATATACCTAAAGATAAAACTTATGATGCAAAACTTGATGTTGTACTGAATCTAGGTAAAAATGAGCTACACGAAGGATAAATGTTTATTCAAATAGTAAAGGAAGCATTATTGAGACTATCTCTGCTGAATAGCTTGAAGGAAATGTAAAGATACTTGAGGTTAGAAAAATGCAGTTAAAAGCATAGTTATCACAAATGAAAGCAGAGTTGAGAAACAAGGAATAAGCCAAGGAAAGCGAAGACTTTATACTTAAAAAGAACACATTAATTCTTTTTGTTATTACTACTCATAATAAGCGTAGGATTAGAATATAAATGGCGAGCAAACGACTTCTTGCTAATCAGGGAGAATGGGCAATGATTATTAAAGCTCAAGATGAAGCAACAAATAATATCATTAAAGAAGAAAAAGAATTAGTTTCTGCAACAAAAAGAAGATATAAAGAAGAACTAGATAAACAATTAGAAATAAAAAACAAAATAAGCAAAACTCAAGTATCTGATAAAGCTGATGATTATTTATTTCACCAACTTCAACAAGTGGCATTAAAAGATTATGAAAATAAAAAAAAACTTCAAGATCGAAATGTACAACAGTTCTTATATTCTAAACATCAAGAAGACAGTTCTAATAAATATCTCAAACAACAACAGAACACAGAAAATGATAGAGCATTTGAACAACAAAGAATAAAAATAACCCAAAAGGAATTAGAAGAAGAAAAGCATAAAGAGCTAAGCGAAAGACATAAGAGAATACAATTAGAACAAGATGAGCTTCATAGGATTAATTATGAAAAAGAAAGAAAAAGGCAAATGATGAATTCTGAGAAACTTAAGGATAAGGAAATGATAGAGAAAAAAATGAATGAAATGAAAGAAGCTGAATCTAGTTATAGAGAGTTTTATGAGAAAAAAATTAGAGAACAGGAAAAAAAAATCAGCGTGTTTCATCCTATTACTGAAGCACAAGTGTACAAACAAGAATTAATAGATAAGCGAAGCCAAGAATATCAGAGATATGCTACAGAAAAAGAAGAAAATAGAGAAAGAAATGAAGAAATTTCCAGGCTTAAAGCTGTACAAGAAATGAAATATGAACTTGAGAAACAAATTGAAGTTAAACAGAAAAAAAAACTTTCTGAAATAGAGAACAATAAAAGTTATTTTGAAATAGCAAAATCTAAGGCAATGGAAGAAATTATGCAAAATGACTTAGAACGTGATAAAAGAAATAGAGAAAGAGAAGAACTGAAAAAAGTGCTGAAAAAGCAAGTAGAAGAGAAAGAGCAGGAAACGTTTAAAATCTTAAGAATGAATGATCAGGAAAAAAGAATTCATAATAATTTACTTGAAGATCTAAAATCTAAAAAGCCTGTTGTTTTTCCTGCTGTACCCGGGGCTAATCTTACGGAGCCGCCAAGAAAAGTGACACTTAATAGGATATATGGCATTCCATTAAGCGGGACTCCAACTTTTATGGGAAAAGAAATTGATCGGAAAACGAATAATCTCACTCCTGATATTTTGAATAAGTCTGCTGATTCTTCTTTAGTTAATAAGAAGTACTACTACCCTGACCCTTTCAAACACAATCCTATTACAAATCCTATAGGTCCAGAAATGCCCAAATACTTACCTGGACAAAGAGTCATCAAGGATTTATCTTCATTCTCCAAACTAGCTCGTGCTGGAAATGCTCAATTAAAATAGATCATAATTTTTAAGAAATAATAACACATATTTTACCTTAAATAAATTTCTAAGCTAATTTTAATCTACTTGCCACTTACATATAGTTTATCTAAACCATTCCAACATTCCAAATAACTCTGATCAAGTCTATCCAAAGCCCATGGGGCAAGTTTCAGCATGAAGCAAGTTTCAAACATAAACTGCAAATGATCATTAGGATACCTTACAGGGTTTAGTTCTATTGTACTTCCTTTTTTAAACACAGAAGCTTCAGGTCCATGTGCTGTCATGCAACTATGCAATGATGCAGTTCCTGGAGTGAATCCTGCACTTTTCGCATCATATGAGCCAATTATGTTTCCCATAAATTCAGTCATAGTATTTCTATGATAATAAGGTGGTCTGAAAGTATGTTCCCCTACCATCCATCTAGGTGGGAATATGACAAAATCAAGTACTGCTGTTCCTGGATCTGCACTCTGACAAGTGAGCACTGTGAATATACAAGGGTCAGGGTGATCATAAGTGACTGTACCCATAGCATTATAGTTTTTTAAGTCATATTTAAATGGATAATAAGTCCCTTGCCATGCAACAGTATCAAAAACAGAGTGATTTAATGTAAATTCAAACAATTCTCCTGAGAACTTGTTCACAACAGCAAAATTGCCTTCATAATCTTCAAACCAAGCTGAAGGAATTAAAAAGTCTCTTGCATTAGCTAAACCATTAGCTCCAATTGGTCCTAATTCAGGAAGTCTTAAATGCCCAGAAAAAATCTCGCAAATATACCCTCTTGATGGACCTTCAACATATACAGAGAATTTTATTCCTCTTGGAACAACCACAATTTCTTGCACATCCACATGAATCCTACCCATTTCTGTCTTTAAAGTTAGCGAGCCGATCTGAGGAACTATTAAAAAATCTCCATCTGATGAGTAAAAAGCTTTATTTTCCATGCTTTTGTTGCAGGAATACATATAAATAGCTAAACCTGTCTTTAAAGCTGGATCTCCAATACCTGCCATTGTGCTGATGCCTTGAACGAAATCTACGCTTTGACCTTCGACTACCATTGCTGGCTCTTTCCATCGTAACTGAGTTGGATCTATAGTAAAAGTCCCAAAATCATTAGAAAATTGTCCTTTTTCTAGTTTTTTGTAAACCGTTTGCCCACTTACAGAAGGACGAAGCTTATACTGCCAACTACGGAGGTTTAGATGACGAGGTGCTGTGAATGCTGTACCTGTTAATTGTTCAGCATAAAGATCGAAAGGACAACGCTGAGGAGTATTTTGACCATGAGGTAAAGCTCCTTGAACTGCTTCACTCTCTACAGTGTTCCCAAATCCAAGCAAGTACTTTATATCTGACATTTATATTCTTGTGGCCATTTATTCTAGTCAAAGTTATGGCTAAACTTTTATAATATTTATATCTAAAAAATGTTTAAGTTTATTGAGATAAACAAACTGCTTGTTTATGGAATATAGGATTTAAGTCATAATAATTACTAATTACTCTAGTTTGTGGACTATAAGATTTAATGCATAATAATTACTGGTTTTTGGTTATAAGATTTAATGCATAATAATTACTGGTTTTTGGTTATAAGATTTAATGCATAATAATTACTACTTACTCTAGTGCTATGGGATTAGTTTGTTGGCACATGAAATACAGTACGCTATAGAGCATTCTTTGCATATGAAACTTCCTGATTTATTAAAAAAACTTCCACAGCTGAAACATTTGAAGTTAGTGTTTTGGTTTCGCCAAACTAATCTTTGGTTGCACAGCTCATATTTGCCTATAATCATCCCAAAAAAGCCTTCGTAATTTTTCTTAGAACAAAATAATAATTCAATATTCTTGTCTAAATTCCTATACTTTTCTACACAACTAATACAATAATCCAATTTACACTGCCTACATTGAAGGCTCCGCCCATTAGTCTTAGTCAAGCACCCATCACATAGGAAAAAGTTATGTTTTTTATGAGGCCTGATAGATTGATAAAACACTTCAGCATTCAATGTTTCTCTTAAATAATGTCCTTCTGAGCATCTTAATCGATAGGAATTTGGTGCAGTTGTATTAATCCATTCACAGCACTTGATGCAAATTTGATCTAAGCATGGAACACACTGATAATAACTATCAGAATATTTCTTACAAACAGAGCATTTCATTTTTTCCTTTTCGGTTTGCACAAGAATGTTCATCTCATGGCCGTTAGTGCATTTAATAATTTCAAATGGGTTTCCTATATCAATTGCTTCAAGTACTACATAGTTTGTGCTAATATCTTCTAAAGATATTTGATGAATTATATTATCTTTAGGGCACATTAGCAAGCCTTTTTTAAAAAGCTTTTCAATACAAATAATACAAAGGCCATGACCACAAGGAAGTATTTTTGGAATGCGTATTTCAGAATCGTAAGGAAGCTTGCATTTGTAGCATATATTCATTTTATAAATAAATTAAAGAAATTAAGGTAATTGATTTTTGTGTCTGTCTAGCGAAGTTTGTCTGATATGAGCTCTGATTTCAGTATGGAAAACCGGCTCTATGGGGATTGTGAGTTTTTTAGTACTTTTCATAGGCCTTAGAGGAGACCCAAAATTAGGAGCTGGTCTAGCTTTGAATGTATGAGTTTTATTAAGCTTAAAAGCACTTGTCTCAAAGCATTCATTTCTTTCCTTAATTGGCTTTAAACTTTGATTAAATTTAAACCTTTCTGTAGATTTATTTAATTCATGAGATACAGGGGAAATTGAGAAGTGAGGTACATGAGATATAGTAAATCGCTTAAGATAAGTTTTTTTATCTTTGCATCCTTCAATTTTAAAAACCCTCACTTTACTACTATTTGCATCTATATCTAAATTGTTTTCTTGGGGTTGCTTTTTATGATTTTCCTTATCTCTTTTCTCAGTATCCTCATCAGCAACCTTTACTTTCTTACTAAGATATGTGCTTCCCCCTTCAATATTTTTTCTTTTTAAAGAACCCTCCATAATTTAAATTTCTAATGTTTACTTTTTTTTTTTAGACTTTACTCTTCTTACCTGCTGACCTGAAGATTCTACAGGTGGAGGTTCTTGCAACACTATTTCTTTAAGCTTCTCTTCTTGTGGCTGAACATAAGTCCCTTGTGCCGCTATAGCTTTATCTAGCTTGTTTATTCTCATTAAATTCTGTATATTCCTTACATAAGTGAATTCATTAAAGCTTATCGTCCCAGCTCCAGTCATAAACCCTTGCATTTCTTCAATCAAATACACATCATCTGGATTCATTTTCATTTTCTTCTGTGACTTTATGATAATAGCTTCTGCAACCAGCTCAAAAGGTGGGTATAAATAAATTTTAACTTTCTTGTAAAGACCTTCTAAAGCTGTGTAAAGCAAAGATATCGTCACTTGAGCATTTTCATAATCTCCACAGCTGAGTTCATTAAAAACTTCTTTAACCTTTTCCATAAATTCAGCAAAGTAAAAAAACAACTGCACACTTAATCTTAGATCTTCGATTTCGAATTTATCAAACAAAGCAGGCTCTTGAGATAAAGTTGATATAAAAGTATCAGTCTTAGTTGAAGGATAGTTAGGATGAGGAGGTAAAATCTTTGCAGCTTCTGCTATAAGTGTCCTTGGGAAATCAGAACAAAGTAAACATAGGCATTGATGATAATCAAGAGCTGTGACTACTTTAAAATATGGAGAAGAGTGAAAAATTGCGTTCATTTGGATCATGAAACAAGAACGATTGTAAAGTGAGGCTGAGATAAATGCATAGTCACGAAGCAAAACATGCTCACCTTTGAGAGCTAGATTGAAACTGAGTAAGCCTTACTATTCTTGTAGTAGTTCTAAGGGCTTTTCTTCCCGCCGATCAAGCATAACTTTTGTTGCATCTTGAAGATAGATGGAAATTTTGCTATAATCAATATACTCTTCAGCTGAACATTCAACTCGCTCAGCTTCTAATTGCTTGCGTCGATGATAATTAAATATACGAGGATATGGTTCCATAGCTCACAATTGAAAATGTTTATTAATTATAGTAGCAGAAAAATAGATGAAGTTTTTTAGAAGGTTGATGAAAGACTATACAATAAAGGAATAGTTTTATGTATTTAATTAAGGATTAGATTTTTTTTGATTTTTAGCTCAGTAGAGAATAATGACTTTCATGTTTAAATCTGCTAATACAATAAACAATGGAAAATTTGCCTCAAAAGAAAGTTAAGATCATTGGACATTATACACTGGATAAATCTATAGGAGAAGGGACATTCGGAAAAGTCAAGTTAGGAACTCATACACTTACTCAAGAAAAAGTAGCAATAAAAATATTAGAAAAAGAGCGGATTAAAGATGTTTCTGATGTTGAAAGAGTAGCAAGAGAAATCCACATATTGAAATTGATAAGACATCCAAATATTATACAGTTATACGAGGTAAATAATATTTAGATCATTGAAACACCAAAGCATTTGTTCTTGATAATGGAATACGCTAGTGGAGGTGAGCTTTTTGATTACATTGTAGCTAAATCACGATTAGATGATATTGAAGCCTGCAAGTTTTTTCAGCAAATTATATCTGGAGTTGAATACATCCATAAACTAGGAGTAGTTCATAGGGACTTAAAACCAGAAAACTTGCTTCTAGATGCAAATAACAATATCAAAATCGTTGACTTTGGTTTATCTAACACTTATAAACATGGCGAGCTATTGCAAACTGCATGCGGAAGCCCTTGTTACGCTGCTCCAGAAATGATTTCTGGGAACAAATATGACGGGCTTAAAGTTGACTTATGGAGCTGTGGGGTCATTTTATTTGCCATGATAAGTGGATACTTACCATTTGAAGACCCAAACACAGCACAACTATATAAGAAAATTCTTAGCTGTGACTATGAAATTCCTGATTGGGTAACTTCTTTAACAAAAGACATGATGTCTTGTATTCTAAATACTGACCCTTCAACACGTTATACTATCCCTGAAATCAGACAGCATTCTTGGTTTAAACAAGTTTTTTCTGAAAGTTCACTTGGCATACTAGTAGGCTACAACCCAATACCAATAAATCGAGAAATCCTTAAAAAACTAGCAGACTATAATTTTGACTTAGAACATAGTCAAAAATGTATAGAAGCTAACAAGCATAATCATATAACTACAACATATTACTTGCTAATGAAAAAACATAAAGCTTCTCCTGGAATTATAGAGATGTCTTCAGAAAAAAGTATTGTTCCTAAACCTCCGATTGAAAATTTTGCTCTGATTATGGCTAACAAACCTAATTTTCGTCACAGAAAATATATTGAAAAAAAAATTGAAAGCACTGGTGGGTCTTATTTTCAAGAAAATGAAGTACCGAGAAAACCTTTTTCACCTAAAAGAGCTATAACTCCTAATACGAGTCATGGAATAAAAACTAATCATCCGATAGTAAAACTAATTAGTAGAGGAAGATTTGTTAGTACTGGAAGGCATATCCCGAAAGAGCCTTCATATCCTAAAAATAGTCAATCTAGACCCATAAGGATTAAGATTAAAAAAATTATAACAGGAAAGAGTAAAATCAATAGAAGAGTGAATAAATCTGCTGATTTAAAATTGTCAGAGATAAAAAGTTCATTTAAAAACAGCCCTAAATTTAGAGATTACAGCTTTTCCTTTAATAAAATAAGATAAATGTATAAATTTGTAACTTTTTATATCGAAATTACATTATTATTTGTTTATTATAATAAAGGATAGATACTGAGATCACTCATTTTAAATGGGCCTATGTCAAAGTCAAAAAAACTATAGCCTTTTTTCTTTTTTGGTCTTTTGCGACTTACTGATCTTGCCGCAGAGTGCCTTTGGTCTCTTATATCAGATTGTTCATGCTTTAAATCCGCCTTATAAGTACTCCCACTAGTCTCATTCTTTAAAGAAATAATATCAGTATGAAGAATTCTTGCAAATTTCGGATGTCCTAAAGATTTTATTGAAGAAATTGATTTGCTTCCATTTTCATGTCCTCTAACACTCATTGGGATTTTATGTTTAATTTCTGAATCAACCGAGCGCATTAAAGGTCTCGCTGACATAGGCTTAATAGGTTTTTTAGGAATAGTTTTTGTTGGTGTTCTTGTTGAAGATCTAGAAGGCTGAGAGGGTTCTTCAATGGATTTAGGCTTATTAAATTGACTTAGTAGTTTTGTGAACAATTCAGGAGGTTTAGAAGGTTCTTCTAATATATTTGGAAATTTTTCTAAAGTACTTTGGGGTTTAAGTATAGGTTTTTTATCTCGAGTTGGGAGTTTTTGGGAACGCCCTGGGGATTTTTGATGAAGATCTCCTATGGGTCGATGCAAAGAAGGCTTTTTCATTGGCACCAATGTTTTTTTTGAAATAGGATTGTTGGACAGAGGCTTTCTTAGTGGACGATTTGGAGATATACCTTTTAGAGGAGTTGAAGATGGCTGGCTTCTGCCTCTGAAATTGCTAGTTTTAGATCGAGGTTGAACTTCTTCTTCAGGTATATCTGACAATGGCAAATCCATACCTTTTATCTGTTTAGCATCTTCAGGAAACAACATATTTTGCTTGTAACTCTTCAAAGCTGGAAGGGCAAAAGGTACAGCTTGATCTCTGCTTTCATTAAAGAATTGGCGTATTTTTTTCATATTACCATATTGCTTTCCTCACAAAACTTCAGAGCAGCTTTTATAATCTCAATATGGAAAGCTTTAAGGAGCTAATAGGTACTATCCCTGATGCTACATACCTGCTAACTCCAAGCACTTCCTTAGCTGAAAGATCTTTAAAAACCCTGGAAGTCCTTACTGAAAGTTTGCAAGAATACATTCTGACTAAAAACTTTGACGAAGAACAAATCTGGGGTCAAATTTCTTTACTTTCCAAAAAAATCTCAAAGAAACTTGATGAAGAAGACCAGCTTGTAAAAGCAAAAGCATTAGAAAAAGACAATGAAGATGATGAAGACATATCAGTAGACTCTTCGCATGGATCTCAAGATAATGAGTCTGACTTAGAAAAACATTCAGAAGATGATGAAGAAGAAATAGCTGATGAAGCACCACAAAAAATTCAAGAAGACCAAGAAGATCAAGAAGCAAGAGAACAAGACTTTTTTAACCCTGATGAAATGGTCAGATTTGCTGATGAAGGGGATATGGAAAAAGATGACCCTGGATTTTCAGCTTCTGATGAAGAGTCTGAAAGTCAGTCAGAAGATGAAGAAGTCAAAGAAAAATATCAAGACTTTTATAAGGATCCAGAAGAACATTCTAGTGAAGAAGAACAAGAAAAAATGTTCAGTCTTGTGGATGAAGATGAAATGGAAAGACTTGAGGAAAAACTTGTAAACCAAAAGCCTTGGCAAATGAAGGGAGAAATAAACTCGAAAAGTAGACCTAAGAACTCTTTGCTTGATGAAGAACTAGACTTTGAAATCGCTAGGAACCCTGCACCACAGACACAAACAAAAGAAGTTACAGATGAAATTGAAAATATTATCAAACAAAGAATTCTTGATATGCTTTATGATGATGTTAAACCTAAAAGGCCTGTGGAGAAAGTAGAAACTAAAACTGCTGCTGAGGATTTTATGGATTATGAAAAGTCTAAGAAAAGTTTAGCTGAATTGTATGAAGAAGATTTCAAAAAACAAGTTTTGCATATTCCTGTGAACACTGAAACTGAAAGAGCTAAAAAGGAAGTGACTGTAATTTTTAGAAAATTGTGCTATAATTTGGATTTAATGAGTAGTCTTCATCCAGTAGCAAAACCCGTACTCAAAGATCTAGAAATTAAAAGTGCTAGTGTCCCAGCTTTAGTTCTTGAAGAGCAGCTTCCATTTGGCAAAAGTTCTGAAGGACTCAAAACGCCAAATGAAGTATTTGATCCAAAAAATGCAGTTCTAAAATCCAAAGAAGAGCATACAAAAAGTGACAAAAACGCAATTCGTAAAAGACATAAGTCCACTCTGCGCACTCGACGAAAAGAGAGAGTTATGAAAATAATGAACAAAATGGCCCAAGATCCAAAAGGTCAGAAATTTGAATACCGGCGTCTTGTCAAAGAAGAAAAAGCACGAAAAGAGCTACTTGAACGTAAAAAACAGCCAAAAACTAAATTCACAAGGTCTTCAGAATTCTTCAAAAACTTCCAAGAGCTCAGCCAAGAAATGAAAACTGAAAAGAAAAAGAAAATTGAAAAATCAGAGCCAAAACCAAGCAAAAAAATAAAACTTTAAGTAGTAAGTCTTTCATTGTTGTTATGGCAAAATAAATAAACTATCAAATCAAAACCCTGCAAAGGGATCTCGAGCTGTTGTCAATAATGGAATTGAGCACAGCTCAGTAGATTCTGGATAAGTGTCAAAATAGCTAGTGTCAAACTCATCCCTTACTTCTGGAGTCCATGGAGCTGAAGTTTCTTTAGTAATAAGAGCATTGAAATCTACAGAATTCATCCATTCATGATTTCTTGCATTGTTATATCCGTCTTTAAATCCTATTCTTTTACTTGGATTTTGTTCAAGCAATCCTGATATCAGCGACTTGACAGGCTGTTCTAAATGACTTGGAAAATTTATCCGGCCCATAATGATTTTCTGATAAACCGCCATTGGGTTTGCCCCAGTAAAAGGATGCTGGCCTATAAGCATTTCATAAACAAGTATTCCAAGAGCCCACCAGTCTACTTCAAGTCCATGACCTTTTCCCATTATCATTTCAGGGGCTAAATACTCAGAAGTTCCACATATAGTCAAGCACCTAAGTAGTTCTTACTTATCATGAACAACTTTTGAAAATCCGAAATCTACCAGCTTTATATGGCCTGACCTATCAATCATAATATTCTCAGGTTTTAAATCCCTGTATACAATACTCTTGCTGTGAAGATATTCAAGAGCTAGCATTATTTCAGCTATATAAAACTGTGCGTGCGATGGAGGCAATGTACCCATTTTTTTCATACGGGTAAACAGTTCACCCCCGCAAGCATATTCCATTAGGAAGCATACATAACGCTGGTCTTGAAAGGTTGTTATGAGCTTTGTGATAAAGGCGTGATCTAAGAGCTCCATTACTTCTTTTTCACAGTAAAGATATTTTATTTGCTTCTGTTTTAAGATAAGGGTCTTTTTTAGGATTTTCAAAGCCATGGGTTTACTATATGCGCACTCTTTGCTTCTTACTAAACGAACCCTACTAAATGCTCCTGTACCTATTGTGCTAAGTATATCAAAACTGTCTAATGTAAACTTCTCTGGCAGGAACTCGGCTTGTTCTTTAGAGTTGATTTCGATCTTTTCTCTTTCCATATTTATTAGATTTTCTGATGGGAAGAATAAGTTTATCCAAGTTTTATGATGTAGTAAGCTCGGTTTAGGGTATTCGACTGACTTTATATGATCTGTGAAATACCGTTTCTAAACCAAGAAAAAAAATGAAGTTTATTCTAGAGCGTAAACTCTCAATTCTCTAATAAAAACTCAAAAATTACTCCAAAGCCATAGTTTCATATTAAACTATACCTTAAGGTTATGTCTAAAAACCCCCAACGACCTAAAAATGGTGTGGCTATTTTCACAGACCAATTTATTTATAAATTTCTAAACTATTCTGATAATCATCGAAATTACTTAAAAAGTAGGATAAGGCTGTGACCTAGAGTTTTGGCTGAAAAAATTCTGCGCAGCAATAGCCCCAAGTGGTTTGAAACCCGTATTATTATTACTTGGAGCAGGTGTGCTTTGAGGTCCATACATCGAAAGGACTTGATTGATTTTTTTGTTTTTCTCAGCTTCAACTTGACTATAATTGATTGGTGGATTCTGCTGATTATAAACAACATTCGGTGCTTGATTAACATTAGCATATTGACTAGATCCATAGTTTTGGCTTAATTGGCTTTTTGCATTAGGGTAATTTTCAGCTACAAAGTTGTTCTGATACCCACTATACTGATTTTGAATAGCAAATCCTTGATTCTGATTATTAGCTACTGGAGGGAACTGAGGATTAGCTGGACTTTCAAACTGAGGGAATTGATTGTTAGGAGGAGGGTTTTGAAAAGCTGAAAACAATGCTGGGTTTGGACTATGGGCAATATGAGCTTGAGGAAAAGATGGACTAATTCCTGGCGGTGAACTTGAATGATGATGATGGTGAGCGACTGAATGAGAATGATATATTGCTGAAGGAAAAGATATCGGCTGATTGGAAGAAGGTATGCTTGGGGAATCTGCTAAAAGATCTGTTATCACTGGTCCTGATGATGCAGGGCGTTTTTCCTCTCGTCTGACTTCTTCTTTTTTCACTTCACGAACTACTGCCTTAGGTTGCAAAGACATTGAAACTGGGTCAGGACCTGAGCCTATCCATAGCTTGCGTTCGTATTTGTCGCGTAAAAACATCTCGACTGAGTGAGCTGTTGTGCTTTCAACAGGCTTGTTGTGATTTTTTGGCATGCTAGACTCCCAGTATGAATTTGCTATATCGTTATCAATAGCTTCAAATATCGCGAACATTTGAGGAGACCACTTGTCTAGGGTTGTAGATTTCATTTTTGAAATGTGAGTGCCAAGTGCTCTGTGAAGACCGCAACAACGAATACAGACAAATACACCTAGTGATATACTAGCCCAACGAGGATTTCTTCCGTTACAGTCAGCACAAGTTTTGTTACCTGGTTTTGCCAAGATGCTGTTTAAGCGGCTGTGATAATCCATTTATATGCTTAAATTAAAATATTAAGTGACATTCTCTATAAAATTTAAATGCAATAGCATAAGATGGTTGTAGCGAATATTTTACTTGTAAAAAATTGGGAAGTTTTAGTAAAGAAAGACTATAAACATTTTGATATGACATAATTTTGTTGGAGGGTATTGAAAATGACATATCAAATTCAACGTAAATCTTTTCTTCCTGATGGGATTTTATCTCTGCTCATTTTTTAATAATCATGTTAAAAAATTTTAATTTCTTAATATAATGGAATTTAAACCTTTCATTGGATTGGACAGCAATAAGCTTGAACAATCTTATAGCGAGCAAACTTGGGAATATCTTAGCAGAACTGGGCTTCGACAAGATCCAACAAAAGATTCTCTTGAACAAGAAACAAAAGACCTTTTCGGAAGAAGAGCTATAATGATTACTCAAAGACAAGAATGTGAACTTTTTGAGCTAATTTTACGGTTTTCAGGAGCAAAAAATTGCATTGAAATTGGAGTATTCACAGGAAGTTCATCATTAAGTATTGCAAGAGCCATTGGCCCTGAAGGTAAGCTCATAGCAATTGATGTTAGCGAAGAATTTACTAATGTGGCGAAAAAATATTGGAAACAAGAAGGTCTTGAAAATCGTATAGAACTAGTTCTCAGACCTGCAGTTGAGTATTTAGAAGAACTTATAAACCAAGGTAAGGAGAATTCTTTTGACTTTGCTTATATAGATGCAGATAAAGTAAATTATCAAAGTTATTATGAACTGCTTATGAGGCTTATCAGACCAGGTGGAATTATAGCTATTGATAATGTTTTATGGTTTGGAACTGTAGCTGATACTAGTGCTAATGATCCGGAAATTGCGCACTTAAGAGGTTTAAATACGGCAATCCAGTCAGACCCTAGGGTTAAAAATGTTATTTTACCGATGGCTGATGGGATTAATCTAATTTTCAAGAATTAATTATCATTAATGATGATTTAGAGTAGTTTTTAATCATTTGCCAAAATATAGTTATTGCAGGAATTGAAAAGAAATATTTGATATGTGTATACAAAATAAATAGTAAATGACAGTCCTCGGTGATTTTTTCTGTTTTCTATGCTTACTAATAACCATGTAATTATAAAATTTTGTATGGAAAAGCATTTTGATATTACTTAAATAAATAATTAAAATTATTAAGACAACTACTGCCAGTTTCTTAGAATTAAACCTTAATTACAATTTGTCTATTTCAGCTTATGATTATATAATCTGAATTATAATATCTGTTTTAGAATTTTAAAATGGATAAATTAGGTCTTGACAACTATGCTTCAGTGTTTAAAAAGATAGCCTTTATATGGATAAGCCTACTAATTCCTTGTTTTGGGCTGAGCATTTGGTGGACTATATATGAAACCCGAACTATAAGCATAATTATTATTGAATTTCTTAGTGTGGCGGCTTTATTTTTATGCATCTACTATTTAAAGTACATAGTTTTGAACAACAAGCCTGTAAAAATTATGCTAATAGTTATGGCTTTTATATTGTGTGGACAAATTGGATTAGCTATTTGGGTTTCTATTTTATTTAAAGGAGATGCTGGGATAGCTAATCTTGTATCGATCTGGGTATGCAGTTTTTTTATACTTTTTAGTTACTTGTGCTTTATTTTGCCTGTAGGAGTGATTTTCTGGAATGTTAGAAGCGAGGATTTGGCTAAAGCTCAGAATATTGGGGGCAAAATTGTCGTCCCATCACCTATCCCTGTGTCGTCAGGGCAAGACAACGAAATTGTTGTAACTTTAAAATAGCACACTTTATTATTTTCCGATAGGATATAACTAAAAAAATGATAAAAATTGTATTCAAAAATTAAGATTTCTGCTGAAATAATTCAAAGGAAACTTTTTATAATTCCTATATCTTACTATAAATTATAAATAGTGCCATATAAGAAACGAACCTGAAAACTTGCAATAACAATCATAAAATACTGCTTTACATTAAAAAGTGTTAGGGTGAATTTTATAAAATTACTAGTTTTATTTAGTAAAGATTGCTTTATCTCAATATCTATTTAAAGCCTCAATCCTACTCTAACTGAAAAAAAAAAAATATTCAACAATACACCAAAATACTTTACCTTAAGATCTTAATATTTTTAGCATTTTTAAAATTTTGTACCAATGGGTATTATAGTTTTCAAAACTTTATCAAACTTGTAGTAATAATTAAAAAATGCTGATTTTCTTATTTATCGCAGCTGTTAAATGCCAAAAAGTCCCAGACAAATGCCGAATTCTAGCGATTTCAGGTGGTGCAAGTTATGGAGCTTACGAAGCAGGTGCTTTTTCTGGCCTAGTAGAATTTCTTCACCCAGATGATGTTATGTACAACGTCATTGTCGGCATATCAGTAGGCTCAATTAATGCTTTGGGACTCTCACAATTTGAGTATGGTCAAGAAAAACAAGCTTCAGAATATCTCATCAACACTTGGCAACAACTGGATGCTCATAGAAGCATTATGAAGCCTTGGCCTTATTTAGGTGTTCTAGCTGGCTTCATATACAAATCTGGACTTTTTGATACAAGTCCAGAAAGAGAAACTCTTGAAAAAGTTGTGAATTCAACATTTATAAGAAAATTTATAGCTGGAATGACTAATGTTGCTACTGGAGAATATGAAACTTTCAGTGAATTAGCTGATAAAAATACTATGATCGATGCGGTTATGTGTAGTTCGGCTATTCCAGGCTTTTTCCCAATGCAAAAAATGAATGATACTTATTATGTTGATGGTGGAGTCAAGTTTATGTTGGAAATAGCATCTGGGATTGAAATGTGCTTGAAGGATTGGGATGAAGAGGATATTATTGTGGATATGATTAGTTGCAATTATAGGAATTTTACCAAGGAACTCAATATGGATTATAAAACTCAGGATGTACTTGATAGAGCTGATGTGATAAGAAGATCACAAAAAACACTAAAGATTATTGATAGTGCTATGGTTTCTTATCCTAAAGCTAATTTCAGATATTTTATTAACCCTATTGAAGATTTACCGGGATATATTGGCATGAGGTTTGACAAGTATGCACTAGAAATATGCCTTAGTATTGGATATCAGAGTGCAAAAGAGATGATATTGAATAATATCACAGCTAGGGACCTTATTAAGCTGCCAATGCCTGATGATTTGATTTTATACGCTTAAATTTAGGTTAACATTATTTAGCTTTTGTTTTAATCCGCTTTAATCAGCAACGCGTTAATTTGAAAATGGAGTTATTGATAGGTGAAATTTATTATGTAAAGTTTTAAAATCGCATGATTAATTAAATCTGAAATTGATATGTATTTGAAGACACATGAAATGCAGAGCAGTAATTTGATATAAAGTAAATGTATAGAGACAAGTTTATATGTAGAGCAGTAATTTGATAAAAAGTAAATGTGCAGAGACAGGTTTATATCGGTAAATAGTTTTTTTAAGTAATCAGTGAAATGAATAATAGAGATAATTTTAAAAAGAAAAGATTATTCAAGATGCTTTACTTATATATGCTAAGATTTAGTATTTAAATTTAATGAGTTTATGAATGGATATGCAGGAAGACACTCTCTGAAGCAGTGCTTGTCTATGAAACAGATGAAATTAGCTTTAAAGGTTTTTACTTATGAATCTAAATCAGAATATTATTTAAAATATAATTTTCTCTTCAGGCAAAGATGAGTTTAGAACTATAATTTGTGTTTAGATATTATCAGGGTATGAAAATCAAAATTATCATATCTATATGGATAACTTTAATAATGAAGTGTATAATGTATATGCGCTATAAAAGAATAAAATTTATCAAAATTGCAAATGAAATCATTATGAATATATAATAATAAAAAGTTTATTAAATTGATTTCAAATAAATCTTCAAGTTATACTAGAAGATCCAGAATTGACTAATGCTAGAGAAATATATGATAGGTGTTGATATTTTGATAAAAGAATTCAAAATCATGGCTATTCTCATCAGTTCAGAAATGATGGAATAACTATTTATTTACTTGAAATGCCTGTTTATAATTATATTATTTAGAGAAATTCGCAAGGTTCAAACTTTAGACTTTTGGTTTTTTTCAATGAAACTTCTAATTTTTATACAATGAAATCAATCAGTTTCGAGATCAGTGATGAAATTTCTAGGTATCAGCTGTCAAGATTTCTAAAACAAAAAAGTTTTACTACTGCAAATCTCTTGGTGTAAAATTAAGCACAGTTTATTATTCAATATTTGCAAAGCAGCGTCAATAGATTATAAATAAAAATATTTTTTTATAATAACAGCAATTGAATACCATTAATATATAATTTTATTCGTCAACAATCCTCATTTTTATCCTTTAATTATCAAATACTTTATATAATATATCCAGCAATATTTCACAATAAATGCCATCAATTATTTAAACTCCTCAATCAAATTCTTATTCAATATCTCTATATAGAAATAATAAATATCCTCTCAGTCATATCTACTATTAAAATTAACTAATATCTTCAACTATTTTTTACTTTTTCACAGGTAAACACTCTTCTATATTCTTCTCTTATTCCTTCTTCTGAAAATACATCAAAGTAATCTTCATCGCTAGCTTGTATTTCTATCTAATTAAAGCTTGTTATAAGGCTATGATTATCACTTACGAATTAATTTTTTGTTTTTGCACTCATCAACAAGTCCTTCAAAAAAACTTTCAACTTGATTTCTTTCATCTTTGGAAGAATTCCTTGATTATATACCTCAAAACTGCATTATTATTTTCTATAATCTCTAAAATGATAATAACTATAGAAAATAATAAGTCAAATATAAATTCTAAATAAGATCCTTTGACTATAGCATCGTTAATTCTTTTTTATTTATCTTTAGTATTACTTTATAAAATTTTAGCAATAAATGCTAAGATGCTTGCTTTGTGTGGCCAAGGATGTAGTTTACTTAAAATCAGTTAAATTAGGACTTGGCTACAAAAATATATCGGAGGATTTCTAGCTAGAAACCATATTGGGCCTCTTGTTATGAAGCACAAGCTTAAAATAACTCAAGGGAAAATAAATAGAATCATTACAAGAGAAAAAAACACTTTCTTCATAATGTTGGCAGAATGCCTGCAAAAGTGCAATTACTATCCATTCCACAAATTTTTTTCAACTAGCACAATAATATCTAATATTTTCTATGCATATATTAAAATAAACCATCTAATTATCTAAAGATTGCTTATAACTATATCAATCAAGCATACTCACCAAATTTTAAAAATTTGCTATTAATAAATTATTTAGAAGACTGGATTCTCTTTAACGCCTCTGCCTTTAGTGTTCTTTCATCAATCTTTACTGTAGCTCTACGCTTTTTCTTTTGACTCCAAAACTCCAAGTTTTTCTTAAGCTGTTCAAGGGCAAATTTATTTACAGTTTCGCTTTTCAAATAAAAACTCCAGATCTCATAAAGTGGTAAACAAATATTCTTTATAAACCCAGCCTGACTTTTTGGAATATCTGTTGTTACACGGTCACAGTACATTGATACAGTTTGCCCACGCTCCTTTTCTAAATCCCCTTGTCTGAAAAATTCTTCACATACAAGCATGCTCCATTTTTCATGTAAATCATAATCTTTTGCGCTATGACCAATATCAGCGCATTTCAAAGCCATTCCTAACACTTGACATTTGTCTTCAAATATTGAAATATCCATATTTGATAATGTTTGAACACGAGTTCTGAATTTACCTAATATTTCAAAGTGCCGGGACATGTCTGTTTCTAGGATCATTTCAATGATTGTCTTTCTTATTTTCATCCAGTCATCATTTGTCAAGTTTTTAAGGATGTTTAATCCGTCTGTGCTTAGGAGTTTGAATGTTTTGGCTGAATGCATACTTTCAAGTACTGATGAATCATTATATCTTAATGCAATTTTGTCCCTGTTGTTTATTAAAAATCGGTTTGTCAGTGCAAGATGGCCAATGTCATGCCCTAGAGCGGATATTATGCAGGCTATTATGTCGATTTGAGTAAGTGATTTTGCTAAATTACTTTGCGATATAAAAAATAACTGTGTGTGCAAAACATCTGCGGCATGGCATGCATTATGATACGGGTTTTTATGATACCCTGCTTCAAGTTTTTCAAAAAAATCATTCGTGCTACTAGATTCAGCATTTAAATAAGTATTCAACTGCCATTTTTCAAACAAATACTTACCTAATATTGACACACTCTGTCCAGTTGAATCATGGACAAACCAAATATCAAAGCTCCAATTTTTCCCCAACTGTGATAAAACACTCTCAAGTTTATCAATCCCATAATGACTAAAAGGAAATGTTTGCGTCCTATCTGTAAACTCAAATAATGTAAGTTCAGTCATAGCTGACCTTTCAGGAGGTGTCACATATGAAACTTCCAAATAATTCTGCGATATAAACTCTTTATCCTCAGGGTCAATATCAACTTGAGGTTCAATTTTCACTTCCTTCAAATACCCAGCCTTACCAATTTTCTGTTTAACATGCTCTAGCTCAACCTGAGCTACTTTCAAACTATCCTTAATATCCTTAAATATTATCACAGAACAAGCATGCTTCAAAGTTTTTTTAATTTTATCACAAGCTTGTATCAAAAGCTCAGTCTCAGTATGAAACACTCCTTCAATATCCTCGTCACGATTAGTAATGCTAGTTTTATATGAACGTTCATTACGAAACTGCATCCAAAATATTTTCTTAAAGTGATATTCTGTGTGCTGAGTATCGATAACTTGCAGAACTGAGAAAATTAGAACTACAAAAAATTCATTGAAATTTGAAAAATTGTATGCTTGAGGACTTGCTAATGTTGCTGTTATATAAGCTGAGAGCATACATATAGTTACTATGAGGATACCTAAAAAGTTGTGAAAAAGGACATACCTCAAGGTTATAGTATAGGTTATTATGCCTAAGTTCATAGGTAAGGCATAGTTTGAATGTTCAGTGTTTATTATTGAATTTAGTATATGTTTGTTTCCAATGATGAAATATGTATAAACAAGTAAACTTAGTCCTACATAAAATTGTCTGACGTATTTGACGAAAACTTCAGGTGTTTTCAAGAAGGGGAGAAGGGCTAATGATAAGATGGGCAAGCCAATGCTACAAGTGAGATGGAAAATCAAATGCTTTTGGGATAGATTGTTGTTAAAATACGTGATCAATGAAAATATAATGTAGCAGATACAGATTAAAGTCAAGTTTAAGTGAAAAATCCATAGCTTACCATAAAGCTCGTCGGATAAGGCTTTTTCTGATTTTTCGAAGTACTGGTATTTTGTATATGCAGTGTTCATGCCTTTTTCGTAAAATTTCAGTAGATT
Organism: Stentor coeruleus; assembly: GCA_001970955.1. Lineage (NCBI taxonomy): Eukaryota > Ciliophora > Heterotrichea > Heterotrichida > Stentoridae > Stentor > Stentor coeruleus. The sequence continues at coordinate 10,046 of MPUH01000882.1, read as the reverse complement.
TGGGTCGACTGGCAAGTTAAGTTTTTCTGCTTCTTCAAAGTTAACCATTGTGTATTTTCGAATATCTTCACCTTCTTCCACCATGGGACTGTTTTTTAAATATTCGCTTCTATTGGAAATCATATATAATTTTGTTTTTAGGATTTTGAAAATGGTTAAAATAGGTATATGGATTTGAGAATTATGAATTAGAGATGAAGGGCTTAATTTATGCATTTCAATAGTAAAAAGTGTATGGGATAGTTCTGAATGTATTTGGGGAGAGTTGGAAATACTAATAATTTGTGAGGGATAATGCTCTGTGTAGTGATAATAAATATGATTAGATATAGTATGCTATTTGTCTTGCAATTAAAAAATTATTAGTTTTATATGAGTTGCATAAAAATATTGGAGAGTAATGTAAATTAATAGTTGTTAAATGCTTTATAAAATGAATGCTTATTAAATTATCAAAAAAATTATATTTAATGCGATTATTATATCTTCAATATCAAATANGGGATTCAATATCAAATAAGTTAATAAGATATATTTGTTGTAATTATAATATATGGAATTATTAATTGTTTTATTTTCGATACGATCTTTCTATCCCATAAACGGCCAGACACATTCTATCTTTTCTCCTTTAGAGTTAGTTATTACCTGTCTTGTAATATAAGTATTTATCATAGGATAGTAAATATCAAGACCAGAATTCTTATACCAATATGCTATTTCGACCTCATCATCAGGAGTTAGACCTAGTCCACGAATATGCTCAGCTTCTTCAAAAGTTACTCCAGGAACCCTTCTCCATATTTCTTCAGCATCTACACTTGGATAGCAAATGTCGTTAACTTTTAGATAATTGATATGAATTATTTAATATATCTTCCATTGTTACTGGACCATTAAATGGAGGAATAGGTCCAGACTGTCTGATCGGGTTTATATGATGCAGATTTTTAAACCACACGGCCATGGCCACTATGAGCTGAATTCACGACATCAAAGACTTCTTGCTTTGAAGGCATTTTGGTGGCCACATAACTTTGGAGGTACTTCAACGGGTTGTAGGGTGCTGCTGAGAATTTTCTTGAAATCGTTAATGCTCGGGATAACATTTTATTATAGAATCATGACTAGTAAATGCAAAGATAAGAGATTAGAGAATGGATGGAGAGTTGTATAGATACTGTTTGAGTATGTAGAAGATATTGGTAAAGGTGCCAAGAGGATTTCAGCTGAGATGAGTTTTAAAAAAATGCGAAATTATTGTAGGTTGAAAAAGAGGGTTTTAGGATTTTTTTATTGTGATGAGGATTTAAGAAGATTTTAGAAGAGAGAATTATTTAGTGATTTATAAGATTTAAAGTTTTGTATTTGATTTAATATATGAAAATAATATATATATAAGTTATGAAAATTTATATAGATAATATAGCAAGATTTTATATAGAAATAATTTTACAAATCAGATAATTTTTTTTAACTTTAAATATTTTTAGCTTGTTATTTGTTCTCAAGAAACTGTTTAATATTCCAAATGAGATTAAGTATTATATGTTTTAACTTTATCAAGCCAAGAGTATAATTTTTTCTTTGTATATTTAACTAATATCTTGCTAAAATAATCATTCCTCTAGGTTGAATATTAAAAAAAGATTCTTTCCGTTAAATATGATAAAATGATGTATAAATAAGAATTATTTATCGTAATAGGGAATATTTCCTTAGACCTATACGATTTTTAATAGAAATCATTTCGCGTGCTATTTGCATCCTAGTGAAATCTCTATTGCATTTCGTATATTCTAGTGTCTAATTATTTTCATTACCTTTCAATAACTTATTTGCAGAGAATTAGTTTAGAAAATGAATTCTCCAGGATATCAAAATATAATCTGCTGGTGATTGAGAACATCTTGATTTGATAATTCCATAGCCGAAATCTTTTTCCTTTTGTTCATAGGATGCATTAACTTCAAAAAGCTCTTTATCATTTTTCAATAAAATTGGGTCTTAGCAAGCATTTATAATATGCTGCGGCATGATTGAAGTTTTTATAAAGCGCTTGAATTTATGGTCAAGCTTCTAAAGCTATAATATAGAATCTGTAAATTTTAATAATAATAAATATAGTATAACTACGATTTTTTCAGTGAAATACAGAAATTGAACCATCAATGCTAGTATAATAGAATTGATAGTTTGCCACACACATAAAAATTTAAAGTCTGCTAATTGCATTTTCTTTTTCCCGTTCTTTAAAGTTTTCTCTTCAAAATTTGTTCCATAAAGTATTATTTAGCCTTTATCTTCCTTTAATTCATCTGTATTTTCATGTCTAATAACTGCAATATTTTAAAGTCTGAATGCAATAATAACTTGTTGTAAATAATTTTGGCTAAGCTTCTAATTGACAAATTTTAACATTTAACTAGGATTTTATATCGTTATTGCAGAGATGATACTTGAAATTACATTATATATCTTAAATGTTCTATTCAGCATAATATCATTTTATATTTTATATTCGCATATGTCGTATCAACCTGAAAATACTTTACAACAGTGTGAACCAAGTCCTACAAATGCTGATGGTAAAAAAGATAGAAAATGCTTTGTTTGCAATAAAAAATTTGGTCTTGGGAAAAAATATCAATGTTGCATGTGTCAAAACTTTGTGTGTAATAGACATTGTATGAAACGTAGAGATGAAGAAAAAGAATCAAAAATTTACATTTGTGATGTATGTGATATTGAACAAATGAAAGAAGAAATTAAAGCTGAAATACTTCAAGAGTTGAATAAGCTGAATGAAAATATTAAATTGGCTAAAGATAGTTACGAAAAAACTGAAGCTGCCAGGGTTAAAAAAGCAGCAAAAGTGAGTAAACTTGAAGAGGAATTATTAACTACAGAGAAAAGACAGAAAGCTAAGGAAGATGAAATATTAGCCCAGCTAAATGAAGAACTGGCTAAAGGGAGAAAAGCTGGAGAGTCGGTTGATATTACTAAAAAGGAGTTGGAGGAACTCTATATATCAGAACAAAAAATTAACGAGAAATGTTCGCTAAACGAAGTTAAAAACGAAGAAACTAAAGCTGAAATTTTGAAGATAAAAGAGAAAAAAAATGAACTGCTTGCACAAATTGAGCATTTATCAGGGAACCTTAAAGGCAGCTTGCCATTAGATCAGGTGCTACCACATCTATGCGACTTGTGCAAAAAACGTGTTTCTGTTGATGGAAAATATTTGACGAGAGATAGTGATAAAAAGCATGATGATGGCTCACTATTAAGTAATGACTAGGCTTGCAATAGTTTATAATAAATAACTTTTATAATGATTTGCATTATTAAAAAATGTATTGGAAGATATAGCTAAAAATATAATTCATGCAATAAAAAATATGAAGTGATATGCATTTTAAATCAATTTTATTACAAAGTTAGAAATATGCATATTTTCAACATAAATAATATAATAATTCATAAATAACTAATAGTTTATTAGAAGATAATGTTTAGTTTTTTAATATAAGATTAGTTTGATCTTTAATCTTAATAAAAATATGAAAAATGGGACAATTTATATTATTCAAATCTGAAAGCCAATACTAAAAATTTTAATGCCTCAATATAGTATAAGAAACTATAATTTTTTTAATAAAAAACTATATATATTAAGAGAGAACAATTAAAGTGCTAAAATCAAATAATAACCTCGGTTACAATAATAAGCTTAAAGTTCAGTTTGTACTTTACATAAAAATCAGATTAAAATCTAAAATTTGTCGCTACCATAAAATATGTCATTTTCAGAATGTAAAATCCTGTCTTACTTTTAGTTCTTCTGTCTTTATATCTCAATATTTCTATCCAATTCTCAATTCACTATTATCATTTTAGCTAACTAGTACACTCATTTATAATCTCACCTCAATCTTCAATTGCATTCTATTAATAATCTCATGCAATACCTTCATATAAAGTAATCATTTCTAAACTATTATCTAAACGTATGAAGATCTCCCTGCTTGCCTATCAGATTTCTTTAAAGTTGAGGTCTCACTAAGAGCAAAGTACTGCGACACCCCTTGATTTACCATGAGAACCATTTCTTTTTCAAGTTCCTTCTTTGAAATATATCTATATATAAGCAAAACAGCAAAAAGTACGCCAAAGAATAATACTAGAGCAATAATAACAGTGCTTGTCTTAAAACCACTTGCAGTTTTTTCTGAAGTTTTATTCTTACAAAAATCAGGCCTTGACATATAACTATACCCAGCACAAATTCCTATAACTACAGCATCGTTATCTAAATCCCCTCTATACAATTGCCCATTTATTATAACTGCGGGGTAAAAATTCAGCCCATTACTAAGCCAAAACTCTATCTCAGCACCCAGTCTTTTATTCACAGCAACATCAGTTTCTTTTCCCCCTTCAAAGCTTTCTTGATAGCATTTTTCTAATAATGCCATATCAAACCCTAGGCTTTTCATGATTTTTTCTGAACATTCCTTTGTATAATTATCCAAACCACAATCTTTAGTAAACCTTTCTTGGAATTTGAAATATTGCTTATATGATGAAACTTTTGGATCATCTTTAATTTGATCAAACATACATAATTGCCTCAAGTCTTCTTGGACTATTTTTTTACCTGTTATAGGGCCTGGGCCATCAGGATCAGGAGCACAATACCTCCCACCACCCAGACAGTCAACTTCTGGTCTAGAAAAGTTATCAAATTCGCAAGTCAAGCATTGTATCACAACATATTTTGGAGTAAAATAAGTATTGCTTTTAGTCAATTGCTTCCCTATATCAGCAAAATCTTTCATAAACAATTGACTTCTTTGGTTTCCTGATGAGAAAAACAAAGACAAATAAATCATATCAGATGTTGAGGTCATTTCAAAATTCAACACAAGAGACACATCAGTTTTTTCAAGAGTCTTTTTTATCTCATCACCATCAGATTTCTTTATTAGAAAAGCTGGGATGTAAAGATTCCCACCTAGCCCATTGTCTCTCATTATTATATTAGATACATCACCTGGCTCATTGTTTACAATTATTACTGCACGAGCTCCTCTGTCTTGAGCATGGCGAACTTTGAGTACAAAAGCGCATTCTCCTCTGTCTACTAAGACAAAGAAATTCTCGTTTTCACCATATGGACATGGTGACTGAAAAGGTTGGCAGCCTAGACCATCAGATTCTGGATACCATAAAAGACCGACTACAGATGTGTCGTAAGGAGGATTGCCAAAGTTTCCGAGTGAAGCTGAAATCCCTGATGGGAATTTTTCTTTGAGGGATGATGGAGAGTATATGGAAATATTCCCGAGGCCCAGCTGTATTGTCAGAAACAGAAAGAACATATTTTATAAAGGAATATGGTTGTTTGAATTATTAGATTATGTAAAAACGATGGAAAAGTTGGATATGATGGGCTGTAAATGAAGGATTTGAAGAAATTTTTTAGATTAGATTGCTTTTGATGTTTGAAATGAGATAATGGATTATGAATGCTGAGATAAGAATTAAGAGTTTGGAGATGCGTGGATTATAAGCTTAGGATGATGAGAATTTTAGTGTGCAATGCTTACTACATATATTAATACACGTAACAATTTAGTGATCTTTCAAAACAATTTAAATACTTTTCATATTCGATAGATATTTGATTATTTCTTATAAAGGTAACAATAGAGTATGGAATAATTATTACGCAACTCTTATTTGTTTATTATCATAATCTATAATTTATCTAATGTTAAAAAGTAAAAGTAAGCTAAATAATTGCTTAGGCAGTTAATAAACCACAATATATACCACACTATTCTAATCTATCCACTTGGCTACAAGCATTAAATCAAAATTATTCAAAGTAAGCCAATAAAATATATCAATTTTCTTCAAAAATCCTATTCTTATAGCAAAACCATACACTTAACATATTTTCTCCTAGCTTCAATATCTTTAAACTAAGTTTAAATCAATTAAAACTACAAATCACCATCTTTTAGTTTAATTCTAATCAATTTAAAGATCAAAACTCATATACTGCGAGCATACACTGCAAGTAGAGCACTTCATAGAAAAACTATTACTGCTGTTTCTATTGTAGAGTGGCAGTATCTGCAAAGACTCAGTGCTATTATTCCGTCCTATTTCAGATATATGGTTAATACTATTAAATCTCTCAAGTTCAGGCAATGCAGCATTGTTAGTCTGATTAATTTTTCTTTCTTCTTTAGGTTTTTTCATTTCATACTGCAAACTATTCATGAGAATCTCATCAACATAGAAGTTTAAATTTATCCCTGAATTTCTATATTTGCTAGCCAGCGAGTATCTTTTATATATATCAACACATGTAAATGCATATTTGTTTGATAAGCACCAACATGAGTAGCTACGCGAGAACATTTTGTCCTTCTTTGCATATTTTTCTAATAAAAAGCTTATGTTAGAATTAAGATTTTCTTTAGAGCTTAGTGCTGAAAATAAAAAGTCCGCATATAAGCATATAGATCCTTGAGAGAATATGCAGTTTTCTATAATGAGTACCCATAATGCCATTTCGATTTCGTTTAAGGCTACCTCTCCACACACTTGCAAAAGCATGAGCTTTAATGGAAGAGGCCTAATTTCGCAAGGAAGTAATTCAGAGTCTAGCATTGAATTTAATATGGCCTGAGAGGTTTGAGTGATACCAAATGTAAAGTAATTATAGTTTTCTTCAATATAATTGTTGAATTTGCTTAGGTATTCTTTATTCTCCTGCTGTAATCTTTCATTCAAAAATTCATATATTTTTACCTTTTCCACCAAATCATCATTCATTTTATTATCAGATTTACTAAATTTGCAATAACCTAAAAATTCCGAGTCTAAACACCTCTTTAAAGTATTCTAAAATTCTTAAGAAAATTAATTTCTTAGTACTCAATTTTTTTTGAATTATAATAGTTCAATTTAACTTTTTGATTAAGAAACTCTTAGAAAGCATATTATTAGTATAAAAGGATAGGAAATATATATTTTTGTATAATTTTTAATTAATAATAGCTTTTTTGGTATAATGATACTACACAGGTTAAAATAAGCTATGAATTACTACTTTATCAAAAGTTGTATTTGCATAATTTAATAGCTCTCATGAACTTATTATTCAGATTTTTATTTTTCACAAAATATTATAATATACTTCATGAAGTTTGCTTTGCTAAAAAATTGCCATTTTTAGGTGTATCTTATTCAGGCTAACTAGTATTACATTTTTACTGTTAATTAAAATTAGATGATTTCGGTTAAATTTAGACAGCTAAAAATAACGGAAAAACAGTTTGTAAATCATATAAAAGGTTTAGAGAATCTGTACGCAATACTTAGAAGAGAATCCAATATTAATAGGAGGAATAGATGATAATGGTACTCCACTGATTATTGAAATCGATGAATCATATTTTTTTTCATCGTAAACACCATTGAGGATACTATCATCCTATAGAAAGAGGAATAGGTCTATTCTTTTTGAAAATTGCCAAAGAGAGAAAAAATAAAATTAGCAAGGGTAATCAAGGAATAAATATTACCAGACACTCTAATTATGAATGATGGCTGGGCTTCACATTCTGATGTTGATTAAATCGATGATGAGATTTACCAGTTTGAGGTTATCCTGCATAATGAGAATAGTTTATTCATATAACCCTGAAATTCATACTCAAAGCATAGAGAATTTATAGGTGAGAGGAAAATTAAAAATAAGGAGAAAATTTATAACAAGTAAGAACATTCCCAAGATATATGAGTGAATTATTGTGAAGAATATGATTTCAAAAAATAAAATGTTTGAAAGATTTATCTGCATTCTTTCAATATAAGTAGTTAATATAGTAGCATAATAATAGAGCTATTAAATTACATATACAACTTTCGATAAAGTAATGGGTCATAGCCTATTTTAACCCATGCAGTATCATTATGCCTATATCTGTTACGATTATAATAAAAATAATTAAACCAAACTCTTTGCTGAAAAAAATACAAATAATAATTTAAATGTGCAAAGAAATAGCTGTTCTATAAATTTCATAATGCTAATTTAATCTTCAAATCAATAAAGATTTTAATTATCACTTTACTTTTTGCAGCATCCACTCTATCAAGTCTTTGAAATCCTTTTAAAATTTCTTAGCCAAACCATTTAATAAGTTAATTACCTTCTAAAGCTTTAGCCCTATGATAAAGATCGTCATCATTAGCTTTGAAATCTTGTGCCAAAAGGTATTGATAAAGCATTTTAACAGGATGATAAACCAAAGTATTCTCTTTATACATTCTTATTTTATGGACAATATCAGCAGTAACCCTATGCTTTGTCAGGTTAATTAGCTTTGACTCAAATATATTTGGCCTAAGCATATCATTTTTCGTTAAAACATTTCTCAAAACTAATATGCACGGCACAGAGCAAGGATGAGTTTCCATCTCATTTCTAACCATCTCATAATCATAATATAGTTCTTCAATCCTAGTCCATATATTTTTATGTGTGGTACTCTTCTTAACTTCTCTAGAAGTGAGATCTAAAGCACGAATAGCATCACATTTTAAAACTGAATTTATAATAAAAGGACTTTCATAGTTATGAATATTATTCAAGCATTCATTTGCTGCTTCCAATAATGTTTTAATGATTTTTACCCTGTTGTTAATATCATCTTGCTTTACTATAGCTGTTATAAAAAGGTATCTGCAGCTTACAAACCTTTTACTCATTGCGACAATACTACCTGCTTTTTGATCTCTGTCGTTTTTTTCCCAGTTTCTCCCAAGTAGCTCGCCAAGGTCAATTTTTTTTAGCAGATCACTTTCAATAAGACTCATTTGTCTAGCAATTTCTATAGGACTCCATAGAAGCAGTGGTTCGGTTTTGAAATCGATTTCTTTAGGCAAAATTGGGTCTTCAGGAATCCTCAGATCCCCGAATGTGCATCTGACTTTTTTCTCCTCTTCTTCAATGTCATTGAGTTGTTTGAGGATTGTTTTGCAGTTATTTTTTGTATATGTTTCATTTGTGGAGTCTTTAAGATTGTCAAGAAATCTTTGAAGCATAGTTTTAAGATTACGGTTCTCTTTGAAGTGTGAAGGCCAGAGTTTAATCCATTTTTTTAGTAGACTTGCTACTTTACTTTGTATCCTTCTAACCTTTTTGGTTTGAAAAGCTGCGAGCTCGGACCTTGACATTAATGGTGGGGTTATAACATTGTACCTCAATAAAAGAGCTTCAAGCATTTCTTTAGGAGATGCGTATAATGGAAAAGTGTAAAAAACTGTATCAGTTAACTCGGTGGAATCTTCATCAGTCATCTTTTCTATGAGCTTTAAAAATGATGAGCCTATCAGTTGGCCATCCGTGTTGTATTCAAGGTTTTTTATTGAATCAGGTTCATCAAATTTGTACTCTGTTGATTGTGGGATTACAGTAAAAATTTCACGACATAGATCTCTGAATCTATCTGGTAGATATTGGATGTTTTTTTCAAAATCTTCTTCTAATATGTCTAGAGGCTCACCAACTTCTTCTTCCATCCTTTTATTTTCTTCAAGGAGGTGCAAAAGAAGCTCTGTGATGTCTTTTCCATTTGAAAGTTTTACTCTAATATCTGACATTTATTTTAAGAGAGTTAAAGATTTATTATAAGAAAAACTCTCACATAAAATAAATATTTTTTAGTAATGAATACAAACTGAAAGATATGAAATAGAAAACAAACTTAAAAAATATGTGAATGAAGAAATTAATTTTTTTTCATTATCGCATATCGTTTTATGGATGAAGAATTTGGAAAAACACTTAGAGAAAATCACGAAAAACAAAAAATAATCAAGATCGACAGAGAAATAAAAAACTTTATCACGAAAATATACTATAAAAGAAGAAAATGAACAAGGGTCAATCAATAATTCCTAGCCAACACTAAAAAATATTTTTTTAATACTATGTGCAAGGGTCAATCAATAATTCCTAG
>MPUH01000881.1:0-30776 GCA_001970955.1 Stentor coeruleus | reverse complement strand
ACTATTAATTTACCTGCAGACTTGACACTGTCAAGGATTTTTTTTTATGACTTGCGAAGTCTCTATAAAATCTGCGGAATCCATTATATGCTTATTTACATGAAATTAGGCCAATTGAACTATTTAAGCTTGTTATTGATGAAAAACCAAAGCTTTTTGGAGAAATTGTGATAAGGTAACTTAATTTTTTTAGAGATGATTAAATGATAGGATTACTCTTGCATCAAACTTCTATCCAACTTCACCTGCGCATTTATGATTATAATTCCTAAATTTCATATAAAAATTACTTTTATCATTCAATTAATGTGCTAATGCTTCAAGTTATTAAACACACTATATAGCTTTGTATGTTTTTTAAATGCAAATAATTCTTTAAGTCTATCATTCACTGGTAATCTTGAAGCAATCACAGGGGAATCATAACGAGAACTCTTTGGTGATTTTTCAATTTTAACTTCACTTGAACAATTAGATCTTTGAGATAATTGTTTTTTTGAGTGAGGTTTTTTTTCTTCGTGATAAGAAAGCTTAGTAAAACTATTACACTCAATAAGAAAATCAGGCTTTCTTGGGATTTTTGGGAGAATTGATATAATTGATCTTGGTCTTGACTCAAAAGGAGACTTGTTGTTTACTCTATTTTTGGTGATTTTTTTTTGTCGGTTGTTAGGGCTTAGATTATTTAATATTGTAACTACTGGTGAGGTTTTAAAATTTTCTGGTTTGATCTCTGGCAGTTTGACAATCAATTTTGCACGTTCCATGATTTTAAAGATATTGAAAATTTAAACCATAATCATTCCAAGTTTTAAAAACTTAAACTATTAAACTCAAGTATTTATTATAATAATCATAACAATAATGCAAGAAATAAGGCTTGTCATTGTTGGTGATGGTAAGAACTAATCAGAAAATGTTGGCAAAACGAGTATGGTCCGAGCACTTATAAGTGATAACTGCTTTGGCGAGCTTCTAGATGTGCACCCACCTGTCAAAATCCCTTCAGAACTTTGCCAAAATGATTGCTCAGTAACAATAGTTGATACTTGGTATAGGCGAGGTTTAGAGACAGATGAGAATATAAAAGAAGAATTAGCAAAAGCAGATGTTGTCCTTCTTGTTTATGACTTGTCTAAGCCTGATACAATAGATAGACTAAGATCTTTTTGGTGTGAATTTGTAACAAAGCATTCAGAAGCACCAATTGTTCTTGTTGGGAATAAAGCTGATCAAAAACCTAATATCCCTTGTGAGTCTTTAGAAGATATCATGAGAAGTCTTGCTTTTGAATTCAAACAGTGTGAAATGATTATTGAATGTTCTGCTATATCAGGAATGAATCTTACTGAAGTTTATACATGCGCTCAAAAAGTTGTACTTTTCCCTACATCACCTTTATATAACTCCATCTCCAAAACCCTAACCCCAAATTTTAAAAAAGCTCTCTCGCTAATCTTCCGTAGGTGTGATAAAGATAAAGACTTTCACCTTTCAGACCGTGAAGTCATACTTATGCATGCTGATATTTTTCACACCCAATTATCAGAAGATGATGTAGACCGAATAAAAGAAGTTATCAAACAAGAGTTCCCTGAAGGTGTTACAGACCGAGGTATAACCCTACAAGGTTTTTTCCACTTACAAAAAATGATGATTCAAAGACTGAAAATCAATGTCAGTTGGATTCTCTTAAGGCATTTCGGTTTTGACGACAATTTAAAATTAAACATAGAATTTGTATTGAAAAAAACAAACGAACAATCTGTTGAACTAAGTCGATCTGCAATTTTATATTTACAAAAAGTTTATGAACAATATACAAGTGAGAATTTAATGAAATTTGATGAATTTAAAACAGTTTTTGAAGCAGCATCATCACCACCTTGGGATACTGGGAATTTAGACCCAGCTTCATGGAGAGAAATATATGAAATTGTTCCAACAATTGGAGAATATTTTAATTTACAATCCTGGTTTGCTTTATGGCATATGTTAACTTTACAGAATTATCATAATGCATTGTTATATCTTGTGTATATTGGATGCGAAATTCCTTTTAATGAGTTGTTTTTGATTACTGAAGAAAGGGAGATTATGGAAGTTAATTATAGAAGAGTTGTATGTGCGTTTTTATTAGGAAATGCACAGATTGATAAGAATTGGATTGTTTCGGAGTTTTTAAAAGATAATAGTGAACCTAAAGAAAAACCATCAATTAGATGGGTTTGTAAATGTATTGAGGAATCACAAGCGATATGGGAATGCAAATATATGGTTTTAGCAAATTATCCTCCTAATAACGATTCAGAAATCATAAAATCTCTTGCTCTTTGTGATGTTGCTATATTGGTTAATGAGTTTGGAGATGATCAAGATTTACCTGTTGAAAGTTTATTACCAGGGACATTACCAAAAATAAAAACAGGACCACAAGCATGTCGCCAAGCAAATAAAGTTAATGAAGTCATATCTTTAGCTTTTGCATACTCATGTCGACCATTTGATGGNTGAAGTCATATCTTTAGCTTTTGCATACTCATGTCGACCATTTGATGGACTTGACTTGAAAGTTAAGGAAAAACTCCTGAGAAATCGAAAAGCAAAAAGAAACTCAATATTGCAAGTTCTTAGTATCGCAGCTTTAATCGCTGGGGCAATAGGTTTCGCAATAGCTAAAAAGNGACTTGACTTGAAAGTTAAGGAAAAACTCCTGAGAAATCGAAAAGCAAAAAGAAACTCAATATTACAAGTTCTTAGTATCGCAGCTTTAATCGCTGGGGCAATAGGTTTCGCAATAGCTAAAAAAAAAATTCTTATCTAAACTTAGTTTATTTTTATGTAAATGGTAGAAAATAATGAAGTTAATGATTGGGTACAAGGGCTACAAGAAGAGTTAGTTGAGCTTGAAAACTATCAAGAAAAAATACAATGTGATAATGAAATCGAAAGTGTATTAAAATATAAACTAAACAAAGCTGCTAATTTGCTTAGAACTTCAATTGAAAAACTCATTGAAAATTTAAAAAATCTTCTTGATAGACCTGTTGATTATGAGAATACAAAGAAAATACTAGGAAAAGATTATCTTAGAATACTTAAAAACGTTGAAAATTTTTATAGTACATTTCATCCTTCAAAACTTGTCCCTAGTTATGTTCGTTCAACGTTTGCATCAAGAAAAAGAGCACTTTCAAGTAAAGAGTATACAAGTCAACAGCAGACAATGCAGAATTTCTATAGCCCTGAAAGATTACAATCGTCTAGGATTTATCCACCAAAATCCCCTGAACCTAATATATCAAGACAAGCGAAAAATATTGAAAAAAACTTAAAGGATCATAAACATAAACAATATGAAGAAAGAATACAAGAATTAGAAAATGAGAATTTTGAACTTAGGAAAAAAGTTATGTATTTAACTGAAGAGACTGAAGAAAATCATATTACAATCAGCGAACTGCAAAAGAAAATCAGGTCAATGGAAGGTTGTGATTTAGAAGAAGCTAGGAACAGTAATAGGTTTACAATGAAAAGATTTGGTTTAAACAGCAAGTAACTAAATATTACTATAAAAATACTTTCTAATAATCATATGCAAGTGCGGAATTCAACTATAGGCAAATTTGTAGTTGGCTCAGACCGCTATGAAAACCTACCAAACTTAGGCCAACTAAGTTTTTACGGGCAAAGTCACTCAACAGCTAAAGCAGGTGTTGGTCNAAACTTAGGCCAACTAAGTTTTTACGGGCAAAGTCACTCAACAGCTAAAGCAGGTGTTGGTCTTAGAGAAATCCCAGAAATTGTATCACAAAAAAAAGTCGTCCTTAGTCCTCCACAAACTGACTTTAAAGTTCAAGACTATCCTCTTAAACGTATACAAAAAGGACTTTCTGGATGGGATTGGCAAACTGAAGTCAGTGATGAATATGATCTTACAGACAAAGCCCATAACTGCAAACCAAATTATAGTACTTTTTCTAAACTGTTCCCAAATAGAAACTCTAGTTTGTATCCACTAAACAAGCCTGAAAATTCTCTTTATAAATCTCCAACACCTAATAAAGAATTCAATATACGACTTGATAGAATGTCTGAATATAGAGAAGCTATGATTAAAGCCCATCAACTGTTTAAATCCAATAAATAATTCATGGTATTAATAAACTATTATCTTAGCTGATATTAGACATAAATCCTTTCAGTCTATCAGCTATATGTGGTTTACTAGGAACTTTTTCTTTGAATTTCCCTAATACTAAACTTGTCCGGTTTCTAATTTCACTATTTCTTGCATCTTTACGTATATTTTCTAGGATCCCAACTACTTTATCTATATTTCTCATATCTCCAGGGTTTATTTTTTCTAATAAATAATCTAAGACTTTGTTGATCAGCGCTAAAATCTCAGAGTCATTTCTTCGTGTTTGAGCATCGGTTAAAGATTTTCCTAGGCTTTCCCATTTGTCGATTTTTTTTTCTGATGCTTTTTCACTTACTTTTTTTCCTAGAAGTTTTAGCATGGCTTGATATTTTTCTTTTAGTTCATTGGATGGTTCTGTTTCTTTTAAAGTTTTTAAAATCTTGCCTGCGCTTAGAGAGGCGAAGTTTTCTAAGGTTTTGTCTATGGAGTCTTCAAGGAAATTTGTAAAAGTGTTGAGGATTTCGACGGCTCGGTCAAAAGAAGCGGATTTTAGTTCGTCAAGAGCTTCTTTTAAGGATTTTGAAGTGTTTTCTATGGCCACAGAGGACTTTTGTGGAATTAAAGGGAGGTCAGGTTTTTTTGTTAGGGATTTTGTATCTGACTCAAGTTTTTTTTGAGAGGGTTTGGCTTCAGGGTCTTTTTTTGTCTCGGTTTTAAGTGGTTCTTTACGTTCTTCAAGAATTTTTGCTGTTTCTGCAGGCTCTTTGCTTTCAGGGTTTTTTGAGGTACTCTCGCTTTGTGGTTTTCCCTGATCTTTGTTGCTTAGCTTTATGTTGTAATCATCAGGTCTATCATTTTTCCCGCTGTTCTGATTTGACCTGTTGGACTTTTTACTAAATCCCAAACCACTTTCACTTCCTTCTTCTTTTTTCATAGTTTTTTCCTGTTTTTCCTCATCTTTTTTCTCTATACCATCACTTTTTCTTACATCCTTTCCTTCACTTACCTTAACATCTTCAATTTTCATATCAACATCTATATTTTTCTCGACTTTCTCTTCAGCAACCCATTCATTCTCATTCTCACTCTCAACATCTTTAATTTTCCTAAGCTTCTTCATCTTCTTATTTATCGGGCTTTTTGATCTTTTCTTTTTGTCTTCAATCAACTCTTCATTAGCCATCTCCACAAACTCACCTCTTTTTTTTCCTTCTTCTTCAATCATAATCTTAACCGTCTGCAAAAAGTTTTCCTTCAAGTCATCAACTCTTTTAGCGAATTCTCTAATCAGCTGGTCTTTGATTTCCATAAATATATACAATAAAAAGGGGGACTTAATATTGAAAAATGATATATTTTCCCACTTAAAAAGCATCAGTGATTTTATTGTTGTTGGTTTTTTTTTTTGATACATGTAAATTTATCTATATTAGCTTCTTAATGTGAATATTTTTTGATGTAATTTTACGTTGATAATTATGAACATGATCATTGATATACATGCCAACAATATATAGAGTGAAAAATGGTTCGAGACCCTTTTTAGAACATCAGATTTAAGACCATAAACATCAGCTTTAGATGAATAATACATAGACTTATGACTAAAAATTGTAAGCTAAAGATAACCAGCTTTATCTTCGTCATTATGATTTAGAACTGATTTTATATATGATATTATTAATAGAAGCATATCAGTTTCATAAAGAAAAGCTTGGGTATGGATAACTAAGAACCTAAAATAGCCAACTTGATAGCAGATATCAGGGTTTATTGCTTCTTGATAAATACCCATGATGAATCTGATGTTATTCTCACACAAGTTGCAGGAGTAGTATGTCTAGTATTCCATGTGAAAGTTATATATCCAAGATTAAACCCAAGATCAATAAAAACTTGTACTAGAGAGTCACTATTTGTAACTATCAACTTAATCTTCATAACAGCCACCATCTAATTTCATATATTTTTCAAAAAAAAAATTTTTTTCGCCAATCTTTTAAAATTTTCGAAAAAGTCTCAATGAAAACTATTCTAGATCAAAATAGCATTACTGAGTCAAACAGCGAATGGAGGACTTCTGCTTTAGTAATCAAAAAGATATTTTTTTTAGTCTCAAATAATATTTCATGCATTTTATTATTACAAACTTTTTATGGAGAAAATATAAAAATCTCACAGTTTATTTTTGATTAAGATTAAGTTACTCTCTATGGGTAACTACTGTTTTGTAGTCTTCAGGTTTTATTGGCTCAAACCAGTGCTTAAACCGACTTGGTTTGCGGATTCTAGATATTTCCATGTCTGTGAGCAACTGATCAATAGGTGGGTAAGGAAACCAACTAAAGCTGATTGTGCTATCTCCGCTTATAATATCCCTAGTATAAGTTTTCCTATTTTCCACATCTTTAAACATGATTTTCTTTTTCGGCAAACGTACACTTCCTCTTAATACCTCAGCTAGCCAAACAGCCTGGATATTCATATACAACGGGTTACAATATGTATTAACAATACCAATAACAGCTAAATTTTTTTTCCCTGGGATTAAAATATTCCTATAAAGCCACAATCCATCTTTTTCAACTGGTAGACTAAAAAACTCCCTTTTAAAACCAGTGGCAAAAACAACAATATCAGCCGGGACTATTTTTCCATGTATTTTTACACCATTTTCACTAATTTCATCAACCTTATCCCTATACAACATAATATTCCCTTGATTGATTTCATCACTAATCTCTCTATCCATAACACCATCTCCAAAGCATTTTTCTTTTTTATAAGACTCTTTAGATTGAAGTGGATATGGTAAGCCTCTTTTAATAGCCCAAGTTATAGCATGCCAATACAATGGGGAAAAAAACCCAGTCACCAAATCAAACCATGATTTTTCTGAATAATATGGGTCTAAAAATAGTCCTCCAAACCTTGATAAGTTAAGATAACATAAAGGTATACCGAAAAAATCTATATCTAAAGGGACAAGCCAATGAATTCTATGCATAACCGCAGAAACATCAGCACCATATTTCCTTGCTTGGTTTATAACATCAAAAGCGCTTTTTCCACTTCCAATAACAATAATTTTTTTACCTTTATATTCATTTTCTACATTAATAAATTCGGAACTGTGGAGTATTTTTCCTTTAAACCTTTCAGAACCATGGATTTTTGGTATATAAGGTTTATTATAAGAACCAGTGCATAATATAAGAAAATCATAGTTTTTTTTACCTTCTTCTGTTATTACAGTCCAAGTTTTATCTAGTTCTTGTTTTATGTTCTCAACTTTAGTGTTGAATTTGAAATAAGGTTTAATGCCAAATTTTTCTGCATATGATTCTATGTATTTTACTATTTCTGGACTATGTGGGAAATCTTCTTTGGATTCAAAAGGGAAATCTGGGATGTTGTAGTGTTCTCTTTGGTATTGAAGACCTGAACCATCGTAGTTTTTGTACCAAAGTCCACCAAAAGATGGATTTTTATCTAAGACTTCTACTTGATAACCTTGTTGAGTTAAAGTTTTGGCTGTTATACAACCAGCGATACCCCCACCGATGATACAGATAGTTTTCATTGGTAAACTTGTTAAGAAATGCTTGTTAGGATGATCGGATTTTGATGCTTTGGGTAGAAGTTGGTAAGGCTCACCTTTTATTTGGAAACCTGGAAGAGGAATTTTAAAATAAAAATAGGTCCCACAAGTTAAACAGCCAAGGGCTAAAATTCCTTTTTTCATGTTTTATTTTTTTGGAGTTAATTATTTGGTTATAGTAGGTTTTTTGGTTATGCAAAAGATAAGATTTTTGATGGGAAATTTTGGAATAGATGATCGAAGATTTTTTGAAGTTTATGATGGGAAATGAATTTTTATATGTTTTATTACAAAAATTTTGTAAGGAGTTAGGGAATTTATGAGGATTATTGTGAAATTGATAGTAGTAGCTGACTAATCTTTATTTATCTACATTAAAAATATACTTTTATCTATTCTTCCTCTGCAAATTTTTTCTAAACCATCTCTGTATCTTAAAAACTGCATTCATTTTATCGTTTGACCCCTCAAATTCCTCAAAGTTAAAAAACCCCATCAAATCTCTTGATAAACTTATAAACTCTTTCAATCTATTTTCTAAACTCATAATATGGTCTTTAATAGCCTTAAGTCTTTTCCTCAAATTAAACCCTTTACTTATCTTATCATTTGCAGTAAGCGCAGTATTTCTATTCAAAATCACAGATTCAGTTTTTTTCTTTGTAGGTTTAGGTGTTGTAAATAAACTTGCATCAATTCTTTTAGATTTCCTTATTTCTTTTATATACGGCATACCAATTATACTATTTTTATTGATAATTGGTCGTCCAGTTGATGATATTGATGCTATTTTTGTTGAAAAGTTGATTTTAATTTTGTTTTCAGCGAATTTATCTGTATAATCACTTGCTTGCATTGTATAACGGGGATTTGTGATGTTTGTAGAGAAAGATGAGTTTTTTGAGGCACTTCCTGAGCTTTTTACACGATAATGGTATTTACCAGGTGTTGTACAAAGAATAGAATATTTTTGGGCTAAAGTTGTAAGTTTATGATTAGAACCAAAGTGATTTTTAGATAAAGTGAGGGTTTCTTGGAAGAAGTGTTTAGCTTTGTCTGATCGTTCCATTAAAGCAAGTTGAGATGCAATGTTATAGTGGATAATAGCAAGAATTTCAGGTTGTAATGAGCTTTCAGATATCTCAAGGGCTTTAAAAGCTTGTTGCAAGGCAATTTGATGAAAGCCTAAAGCTGAGTTTACAGAGCAAAGATTTACAAGAGTTCCTATAGAATATTGGATTTCTGAAGGAAAATTCGGAGTAAACAATGCTGCTCGAGTTAAAATAGTTAGTGAATCTTTATGGTTCCCTAGTTTATGCTGAATGTATCCTAGGTTGTTTAGCGTCATCACTTCTTCTATTGAAGGTGATTCTGATTCTTTAAAACAATCTAGGGTTTTTAATAATACATCTTCAGCAGCATGGTATGCACATTCTGATACCAGTTTTAAAGCTCGGAAATTTTCTGAAAATATTTCTTCATTAGAAATGTTCATATGAATTTATCTGGCTTAAACTTAATACCCAAAACAAGAAATTTCAAAAATCTTAAACCACCCAGCCTCAAAATACCTCACACCTCAATTAAAACTTATCTAAAATTAGAATATTCTAGATTATAAAAATGTTCGGAGGGTTTCCTTTCCATGAATTTATGTCAGGACATCAAACCCACGGTGGTAGTGACAGTCCGAACGAAGTTGAAAACGATCGTTTCTATGAGCTTCTAGGTGTTGACAAGACAATAAGCTGCGCAGAAATAAAAAAAAAATACCGGGTCTTAGCAAAAACCAAACACCCGGACAAAGGAGGTGATCCAAAACTTTTCGCAGAACTCACCCACGCAGCTGAAATCCTCTCAGACCCTGACAAACGTAAAGTTTACGATAAATACGGAGAAAATGGTATCAATCAAGGAAGAAGTGCTCACGATCATGAGCCTCAAGATCTTTTTGACCTTTTATCAGGAAGAGCACAACGTGGAAGACCTCAAGGTGAAAGAAAATCTCCAGATACAACCCATAAACTATCAGTAACCCTATCAGAACTATATCATGGAGTGACAAAAAACTTATCAATAAACCGAAATCGTGTATGCATAGAATGTAAAGGACAAGGAGGAAGTAAAGTTAATATATGTTCAGAATGTAAAGGACGAGGAAATGTGACAAAACTTATCCAATTAGGTCCAGGGATGTATACTCAAAGTTCAGGACCTTGTGATGAATGTAGAGGAATGGGGAAAAGTATCGACCCTAGATACAAATGCAAGAAATGTAAAGGCGCTAGGGTATTTACAGAGAAAAAAATCATTGAAGTACTTGTTGATAAAGGATGCCCAAATCATCATAAATATGTGTTTTATGGAGAAAGTGATGAAGAACCTGAAATGAGACCTGGAGATTTTATCGTGATTATAATAGAAGAAGAACACCCAGTTTTTAAAAGAAAAAATGCTGATTTAGCTATGGAGTATACAATAAGCTTGAAAGAAGCACTTACTGGGTATAAGATAAAAATTGACCATTTAGATGGGGTTAAGATTGTTGAAGGGGCGATTGGGGATATTGTCAAACCTGGGGATATAAGAACAATTGAAGAACTTGGCATGCCTTTAATGAAAACTCCTTATAAGTTTGGGAATTTGTTTATACATCTTGATGTTGAGTTCCCTTTACCACAATCATTACCAGCTTCAACTGTAGAAGGGTTAATAACAGCTTTACCTGGAGATGAATCAATGGCCCCAAGTGATGGAGCATTAAAAACAATACCTTATGATAAAGCGCATATAACAGAAAACAGTACGGCTATACATTCTGATTATAAAGAAGATGATGAAGAAGACCCACGTCTTGCAGGAGGAGCAAGAAGGGTTCAGTGCTCTGGGACTATTTTCTAGTAATAATAGATCATTGTATTGATTTCTACTTATAATTATAATGCTTTCTGAAAAAAAGTTCATTATCGATGGGATCAAACAAGGACTTCGCTGTGATGGTCGCAGTCCACTAGTTTCTCGAGTCGTCGAAATCTCCCAAAGTACTGAATTATTAGCTTCAGGAAGTAGCCAACTTAGTATTGAACTTTCATCTCCACATCTTATCTGCGGCATCAAAACTGAAATCGGGGAAAAACCTGAGATTTCAATCAGCATCGAAATGGCTGGTAAATCATCTCAACAAACCCGTGACAGACTTAAAGAAATTTCAACAATCTTACAAACACTTCTTATAGATCATATTGATAAATCTCAGCTTTTGATTATCCCAGATAAAAAAGCTTGGAAAGTATTTATTGATGTGCTTATTGTTGATGAAAATGCTAGTAGTTTATGTGAACAGATAAGTTTAAGTGTAGTTTTCGCTTTAGAAGATATGAAAATTATAGGAACTGAAGGGTTTATAAACAAAAACACAGGTGAAGAGTTTGTTCAGGTTACAGAAGATTATTGGAAATTAAATATGCATGATGTCCCAGTTATTATTTCTATAAATTTTATTGAAGATGTAATGGTTTTAGATTTAACTGAAGAGGAACAAGCATGTGTGGATAGTACTGTGCATATATCAATAGATCAATCTGGTAAGATAAGAGGTATGGTAAAAGAAGGCCATGGGGAGTTATCTTTAGGTCAAATCGCTTCAGTCTTATCCGTGGCTAAAGATGCAGGTTCACAGATTTTTGGATCTTTACATAGAAAAATCGTGCATTACAAGATTGTCAGTACCTAAAACTAACTCTCATACAATTATCTAATCTATTCTGTCTTGTTTTCAGTTAAAGAAAGCTCAACTTCTTCCCAGTTTCCTTCAGATATCTCGTCAGCACCTTGTTTTTTACGACATAAATACACGTAATGAGGATTGTCAGTTTCTGGGTTTATTGTTTGATAACTTACTTCCCAATGTAAATGCTTCCAATTAAAATGCTCAAGTCTAGTATCTGGGATTCCATATGATATCGCCATATAAACACCACCAATTTTTAATACCCTTTGTACTTCTTTAGTCATTTTTGCTACATTGATAAAAGCATCATCTCCACAAAGTAAAGCATCGATTGTACTTTTATCAATTGCTAGGTCAAAATGATTGTTTGGGAATTTGATATCCATTACATTCATAACTGTCCATGTCATTGTAGGTTTGTCAGCATTTCGATCTTTCATTTGTTGGATTACTGCAGTGGAAATGTCGATATTATTGATGTGAGTAAAACCATCGTTGTACATTTCTTCGCTTAGTTCTGCATTACCACAACCCAAGATGAGGATATTGGCATCTGGCGATATTAGTTGTTTTATTATAGAACCTAAACTTTCGTAGTCCTCAAGCCAGTCGTAGGTCTTACCTTTCTGCTCTTCGTATCGCTTTTCCCAATATTCTGGGTCGCCGTAATTAGGCATTTTTATTAGTTATGGAGTATTTTAGTTTTTAAAGACTAAGGGATGATAGATTAGTGTAGGATGATAGAATTGATGTTGTTAATTATAAAATTATTAACCCAATAAAATAAACTCATTTTCATTAGTCAGCCTATCCCATCTTTCCCTCTACTAAAATCCAATAAAATCCACAAAATCCACCTACAATTCCATGCAATAAACCAAAATCCTAGGGTTAAATCAAAAATATCATCTCATTTCAACATAAAATTCTACTATTTAATATAAAAACTCTTAAATATCTACCATATTAATTATTTGTATGTCTCAAAATAGCAGAATCGAAGGGAAAAGTTTTATTGGGCATTTTAATGCTTCACACTTTTTCTATGGAGAAGGACTACGTGAAGAGCTCCATGGACACAATTACATAATGACTTTTAAGCTTAAAACTAGAACTTCAAATACTTTAGCTCTTGGCTTGATTTCGAATCTGCGAATTTTAATTGACAACTTAAATAACAAAGTTATTGTCGCTGGGGATTCAAGATCTGCGATTCCAGTATGTATGGAAGAATCGACTAAAGTTCTTTTACCTGATGGAACTTTTTATGAATTCCCAAAAAAAGACTGCTATTTGATAGCTGGGCCTAGTAGCTCTGCTGAATGCATAAGTAAGCATGCTTTTGATCAGGTTAAAGATGTATTAAATGAGGATTGGATTAAAGCTACGGTGATTATTTCGGAAATTTATGAGCAGCAAGATGCGATTTTTAGAGTAAAAAGATGGAATGATGAAAATAGAACATCTTAGTAATATTATATTTATAAAAGCTTATTAGAATTTATATTGTTGGATGATGTAGATTTATAATAGATTATGATATTCTTAAAGGTGAGTTTGTGGCTTATTTTTAATAGAGATTATATTGTATGAATTTTTATAGTTAGGATAGATTGTTAAGGAAAATATGTTATAAAGGTTTGATAATTTTTAAAATTGGTTAGGTAGTGATATAATTAGGAGAGATAAAATCTGTAGTTTTGATAGATGAAATTTTGGTAAATTTATGAAAATGACTGGATTTGTTAGCATTAATTGCTCTGTTTTAGAAAATTGTCTATACTGTGTGTTTTTAATTTGTATTAAGGATTTATTTTTAGGGATATTTAATGCTTTATAGCTTTAATTTAGTAGGAATAACAAAAGGTTAAGTCTTTGCATGTAGGTTTTAGAATAATTTTCTCTTCATCATTTTCAGGGAATTAGTTTTGCAATTTAAGTGCCATGTTTTAGATTAAATACAAGAATTTGAAATAAGGGAATCTCTTTTAGATATGCGAAAATTTCAGTTACTGAGCCTAATTCTAAGATAAGTTATAGTATTGATATTTTATAACAAATTTATGTTATAATACAAAAAATATATATTTTCATATCTAGGTGCCTCATTCAATTTTATTTCCATATGAAACTTCTTCTAATTTTAAATAATTTTCTATAAAAACGACATAGCACATAACTACCACAAATAAAAACTTCTCTTTTTTAATCAACTATCCTAAATCAGTTAATTTTCCTTAAATTATAACCTAAACTAACTTATCAGAAAATTAAAACAAGTTTTCATCAATACCAATCGGGGCAAACAATTTCTTAACCCCATCAATCCCTAGCACACCGACCGCACATAATCCTAAATAACTATGTGTAAAATCAGGTCTTTTCAACCCAGGGTACTTCGAAAATCCTCCATAAACAGTTTGACACTCACTATAAAACTCATAATTTTCCAATCTATTAACATACTCCGAAGCTCCAAGCATACAAAGTGACAAACCTACCCAATACCCATAACAAGTATCTGGAGCTTTACCACTTCTTCCAGAAAACCCAAGACCTTGTCTCATAACAAGCCATTCAATAAGCTTATCTTTTCTATCAAAACTAAATTCACAAAGACTATCATCAATAACCCCATTTTCCTTATCAAGTAATCCTATACGTCCCATAAGATAAAGACTACTCAATGCACAATAAGTAGCCCCACCATGACCTTCAAGTCCAGGACTTATAGCGAAACTTCCTTCATAGCTTTGACATGAAGCTATAAACCTTGTAATTTTATCTTTATCTATACCATTCCAATTGTCTAATAAATAACATATCGCACAAGCACAATAAACAAATCTCATATCATTTTCTATACCCCCATAATGAGATACTACAGAACCATCTTCTAATATGCATTGACTTAATGATATGATTATTTGATTTTTTGCAACTCTTGAATAATCATCACCTAAAATCTTTAATATGCATAAAGCACTATATGTACTTGCTAAACTTGCATAATCCCAAGGTGTTTGTGTTAATATTTCTGCTGATGGATTAGCTCTAAAGCCAGCATAAGGTGCTTGAGTAACTTGTTGTCTATATACCCAATCAATTATCTCATCTTTAGGTAAATCGTCTTTTTGGCTTAAGATATCATTTCCTGATATAATAAAAAACAATACAGTCATATATGATGAATGAACTTCTTGTGGTAAAGATTCACGTGTTCGTCTAAAGTACTCTATGTGTTTTTGGATATTGAGTTTTTCCATTTATATGATTATAATCTAATTATCCAAATTATGAGTTTTTTTTATTGTATTTTGGAACCAAGAACTTTCGGTTTTTTAGTTTTTTTTAAATGACTGCTGTAAGGGTTTTGTATTCTGCGTTTTGGTAATATTTCTGGTGTGGTTGGTGGGATATAAACATCAGATTTTCTTGAATATGTTTCTTCAACAATTTCTGAGTTGCCCTTGCTTTTTCTTGCACATGATGATGTAAAAGTTGTATTTTTCGCTTTGATTGCTCTTGTGAAAGTTTTTAGTTCTTCACTGTTCGAATGCCCAGAATATGGGATTTTATAGGTTGTCACTCCGTTTTCTGAATGTTTTACCAAGTGTTTCATCCAACCAGTAAGCCAAATGCCAATTGTGCTTATCTGATTTTTGTTTCTTTCATTTAATCCTCTCATTTGTTCAGTATTTACTATTCGGATATACCCTTCGTTTTCATTTGTAGTAAATTTTTCAGGACTTAGGTTTAAAAGGCATATTCTTCTATACATTTTAGGGCATATAACAATCAATGTTTTAAATTTCTCAGCTAACTCAACATAAAGTTTTTCTTTACCGAAACACTCATTTTTTATCCAAACATCACTTTCAGGGTTTTCTTCAATAGCATTAAAAACCATTTGCATGCATATATCTTGTGGCGGGAAAATAAATTCAGGGTCGCTAAAAGTGTTATCAAGAAACAAATGATCAATGTTGATAATTTGTCCTGATGAATCCAAAAGAGATTCATGATTAAGCATGCTAGGTATAAATCTAAAATCTCCGGTATAAAGGATATTTCCACATTTATCCCCTTGAAAAAGTATCATTACAGCACCGATACAATGGTTAGCATCTATAAAAGTTACATTAACACCTTCATTTGTGTTTTTGTCTAAAGTTATCCAATGTTTAACATCAAGTTCTAAGCTTGTAATACCTTGAACTTGAGGGTAAAGGTCTTTAACAAGTTTTGCTGTTTCTGATGAACAATAGATAGGTCCTCGGTTCCAAGTTGGTGTCAAGCCATTATAATGATCTGAATGCATATGAGTTAAGAAGAAAATATAGTTTGGGCAGACTAGTTGAGAGTTATATTTGAATCCATCAACAATTGCATTAATTTTCGGAACTTTTACCATTTTATTTATAAGAATATCACTTTATCTTGTAAATGTTATGAAATTAGATTATATAAAAGATTATCTTGGCATATACCAAATCAATTTTATCAAAAACTTTTAATATATAAAAATCCTATATAATTCATATCCTAAAATCATCTTATAAATAATATCATATGCATCAATAATATTATATGCATATCTTAACAAATTTAAATCCCGCTATCGTTGCAAAGTTGTCAAATATTCCCATACTGGATTTTCAATTGAAGGGTTATTCTCATCAGGGAAAATTTTATCAACAGTCAAACAAAAAGCTTGATTGAGCATTTTTGGAATTATATTCGCTAGGATTTTAGAAGAAATTTCCAAACATGGATTTGTGTTACACTCAATAAGCCAAACTTTAAGTTCTTCATCAATAATAAAATCATACCCGAAAATCTCAAAACAATATTGTCGTTTATTTGGATTCAGTTTTTTTTTAACAGAAAGTAATGTAAAAGTTATGATTTCTTTCATTCTTTTTATAATATCAGGTAATTTTATAGCACCTACAGGGAGATGATATTCGAGTTGGTTTAAGGAAAGTTGATTACCTTCTTCAAATTTCCCATATTGGCTACCATTTTTTTGTATCGCGTTATTTGTTAAGTGAATGTATTCATTAGAAATTGTAGAGTCGTTTAATGAAAAATTTTCTGAAGATGTGCGAATATACCCATTTTTGCAAAAGTAACATTTATAGTCGTGAGTTATTAATACCCATACACGGATATCGAATTTCCTTTGGTTTATTAGTAATGGTTTTTCAAGATATTTTTGCACTATCACGCTTTTAAAATCAGTTCGTCGTTTGCTTGCATTTTCTAATAAAACTTTGAAAACTTTAAGACTTTTAAAAACATGAATTTCTTTACCACGATTCAAACCACTAGGTTTGAAAATCCAATAGTTACTAACACCTTTTTTTTTTAAGGATTTGTAAAAACACACAAAAAGCATAATCTCTGAATGTAAAAACTTTGAATCAAAATCAATGACAAAGTTTTTGGGCATAATATCAGAAATCGATAAATTTTTTTCCTTGCAAAATTTAAACAAATTATTGTATAAGTTTTTTTTGTTTGATATTTCATTATGGAACTCAAAATGGTTAACAACCTGAATAGGAAGATAAGGTAAAAGCCTATCAAATCTTAGCCTATATGATAAAGGATGCCATATAAAATTTGCAGACATGAAATCTGAATGACTAGCCTCATCCCAATTAGGTCTTTTACTCATAATATTTCTTATTATTTCTGAATTATTACCAGGAAAAACAATAAATTTATGTCTTCCATCAACAGTATTTTTAAGTTCTTTTAAGCTGATTTTCTGTTCTTCTCCCTTGTAATAAAACTTTTTATATATGCGTTTTGGTTTCACACAATTATCTAGCGCAGGTAAAGATAAAATGTTCTTAGTAGCAACTGAGCTAATTGAACAATGCATTGATGATATTTTCAAGTAAGAAGTTGTTAAATCAGGGTTAAAACCCCCTTGTTTCTTAACAAAATTAGTCTTTGAACCTCTTAAAGTTTTTTTACTGCACAACTGGATTGCACCATCATAACAAAAAGTTTTCGAGACTTTATCTTGTATATCATCCATAATATTAATTTACTTTAATAAGCTATATTCTAATTTCAATGCAAATGATTGAGATATTCGAAATATAATCCTTTTATTGTTATAGTATAAAAGAATGTGTTTATATACTAAAAAGATATAGGAAAAAAGTTCTTATAAGTTTTATATAAATTTTATGAGTTTTTGGATTTAGTTGTATAGATTTTTAGCATGGTTAAATATATATATCGCATGGTGGGAACAAATATAAATTTCGCTTAAAAAATATCGAACCATTTCGACAAGCGTTAAAATATGCATTAACACCGAAAAAAAAGTATTTGTATATATTTTTAATCATTAAAATCTACCCAAAGTTCACATACAAACCTCTAAATCCCACAAAATCATCTACACAAATCTACATCAACATACCCTTTACAATAAGCAAATTAACCCAATATAAAAAATCCCTTAAACCTATCAAATAAACCTAAACCTTATGCCATAATTTGTTTATAAAATGGTAGATCCAAGCTACTGCGATGACATTCGTTTTGATGACCTAAACGATATCCAAGTTTCAAAATCCCATGATGTATATGATACCTTACTATCAAAAGTAAATTCTATATAGAACAACTTAAAAAGAGTTATGCGCAATGATAATTCATATCAATGGACTGATTATGAAAATGATATCGTCCATGCTGCTTTACCATGGATTATATTTGCAATATTAGCTTTTATTATGCTGATTGCCGCTATAGTCATAAGGTTTTTAAGATGTATGTGTTGCAAAGCTCAAATTAAACAACGTGGTAGATGTATTCGTGTAACATGTGTGTCATCAGCTTTTATTCTAACATTTTTAGGGCTTATAATCTGCTCATTTCTTATTTATTATTCAGATCAAACCTTTCAAAGCTTACAACAAGTCCAATGTTCAGCTGGAAGAATACCACACACAATGATTAATGGAAATTTACCTAAAAAATGGATTGGGTTAGATGACTCGAAAAATGATATAAAGAAAATCATAGCGGATTTGGAAAACTATTATGATAATTCGACGACGATACTTTGGGGTGGGACTGATGAATGGCTTACAGATACTTATTTTGAAAAAGTCATCTTAGATTACTATAAAGATAACCAAAACACAACAGTTAAAAACCCAAACCCTTTATCCCAATCTAAAATTCCTTTATCCTACATATCATCTCTCGGCCCTCCTAGCAACTTTTCAACATATACAGGACAAATACAACAAGATTATGAAATCCAGCTAAAACCAATAATAAACAGTTTCATAGATCTAAAATCAGCCTCAATAAAAATTCAAAACCACTTATCAGAAACAATAACTGAATCAAAATACATAAACATCACAATTTATGATTTCTCAGACAGTATGGATAAAGTAAATTCAAACATTCATAAATGGATAATTGATCATGAAGAAGAATTAAAATCTTCATGGAGAAGTTTTACTTTTGGTATTGTAATTTGGGGATGGTTTATTTGTATTGGTGTACTTTTAACAGTTTATTCTCAAGCAATGGGAAAACCTTGGCTCGCTCATGGTCTTTGTTGTTTTTGGTTGTTTACAGGGTTAATAGCAGTTATTGGTTTTTTAGCTAGTGCAGGAAGTTTAGCTGTTGGTCTTGTAGCTAGAGATAGTTGTGGGCTTTTAGATGACCTTTTTACTTCAGATGGGATTCGTAATTATGATATTATTATTCCAGGAGATATTGCTGGATATGCAAATACATGTTTGAATGGAGATGGTAATTTGCAACAAAGTCTTAATATAACTCATTTTATATCAGAATTCTTGATAATGGCCGCTGATAATAAAACTATTGAGGGGTATAATATTAATATGAGCCTTGCAGTGTTTCCAGGAATTATTTCGAATTTTCAAGAATTAAAAAGCCCAATTGATTATTTTGATGCTGCTGACCCTAATGTTGTATATGCAGATCAACCAAAAACAAATCTTTTTGAACTTAATAGATATACTGATGCTAATTCTCAACATACACATCAAAGTAACTGTTCTATAAACATTTTTGATCAATGGGTATTTAGTGTTTATGATTGTTCTGCTGGGTATAAACTTATATTGAATACTAACCCTAAGGAAAATTTAGAATCAAGTAGCTGTCTTGTAGTTCAAGAATGGGATCCTAATGATGTTAATATTAGATATAAAGATTGTTTTGATGATTGTACTTATATAAGTGATATGGGAAATTATCAAAAAAGTGTTAAGGATTTGACATTTAGTCTAGCTCAGTATGTTGATGATGTTAATAATGTTTATAGCGATTTGAATGATCAAATGACAAATATTAATCAAACGCTGTATAATATGGTTAATAATATTATACTACTTAATCCGCTTATTCCAAAGTGGTTTAATAGTCCGTATCAGAATTATGATCTTTTTGAAAGTATTGTGGGGAAAAAAGGGTTAAATGAAGGGTTTTATTGTGATTATTTGAAAGATTACTCGTCTTCGCTTAAGATGTCGATGTGCTCTAATGCTTTAGAAAATGTTTATGAAGTCTTTGTGTTCCTGTTTATTTTGAGTTTCTTTATGTTGTTGCTTAAGATTACTAACTTGTACTTGAGTAGGGCGTTACTTAAAGGAGAAGAAATTTATTAACCTAATCAGTTTTAGGCCAATGTTACCTAAAATACTAATTAAGGATGTTCTTTTTTAGTTTTCTTCATTTTTTATCCTAAGGTCTGTCTTGTAAAATTCATGCACTTTTTATATCATCAACCCCAAGCTTTTTCTTAACAAACTTATCAACTTATAATTCCTATACCAAAAAATAAATATTTCCTTTTTTTAACCATATCATCCATTATTTTCCAACAGTTTTTTCTTCCCTCTTATCTCCCTTTATTCTACAGAAAACCTGTCAAATTTCTATATAACTTAACACCTTAACTTAATCTTTACTTCAGATGATAAAATTTATAAACACTTTATATTATTCATTTTAATTCTAAGCTAATCGTGCAATCCTTATTTTCTTCTAAAATCATCCCCAACTCATAGCTTTCTTCAGAACCTAATATCACTACTGCTTTTGATACTTCCGTTATTCTTAAAGCTGAAGGTGAATTAACAAGAAAAGCACGCTCTAATGTATTTGGATATGTCAAAGATATCGAACGTTCTCTTGGGGAGTTCGGCGTTGTTACATAATTAGCATTAGTTTGGGGAAGTGATGTTAGGCAATGGTTAGATGATATACTGATATCATTAAATGAGCAGTCATTTCTTGTATTTAAATCTAATTCTAGAGTAGAAGTGAATTCCTTTTTAACCTCACAGCATCCCATTTTAAAATTTATTAAGTAAATTATTTCATGAGTTTATGGGAATGTAGACTGGGTATAGAAAAGATTGAGAGTTTTGTTGTGTGGAGGAATTTAGGAGTTTTAAAAACTAAGAAAATGTTTAGGTTTAATAGAATCAATTGAAGAATTTAGAGAATATGGACTTTTTACTAAGGAGAGTTTTCGGGGATTTATTGAGTGGATTTAACTTTTGGTTTAAAATATTAGCTTTTAAGTGGATTTTTTATTGGAGAAATGATTATATTATTTTATTGTATATAAATTGAATAAACTTTTTTAGATCATAAAGGTAATTTCAATATAAAATTTTAAACAGTAGATGATGGTTGTAATTATAAATTACAACAGCAAAAAGCTAATAAGTATTTAAAATTAAGGCAAAATTAGTTTAAATCATACAAGCTGGTGATTCAGTTTAATTTGGCACTCGTAGTATATAATAAATGAGAAAAAATCGTGTAAAAATCTCACAATCCAAACCAAAAAAAGCTACGTCTGAGCAAAGAACTGACTTAAAAGCACTTACTATGCCAAAAGAACGATTAAATAGTTCAGAATCTTTATCAATGTCTGACATTCCAGAAGAGCCAAGCTTTAAATTGCCAAGAAAGTCTCATAACCCTATAGAAAATGAAGAAGTTGAAGATAAAAGTGCCTCAAGTGAGCAAGTAACTGAAAAAAGTGTCCCTAAGCCAGATAATTTGTTTGAAACATCTCGAAGCGATTTTGAATTAACCCCAAGACAAATAATAGCAGAATATTCAGAAATAGATGGAAGCCAGCCTAAAGATTTAATAAATCAAATCAAAGAACTTCAACAGGAAATCAGTGAAATGAATGAAAGAATATTATACACTGAAGAAGAAATGAAAACTAAAGAAGTTGAAGCAGAAGAGCTAAAAGAACTACTAATAAAACTTAGAGAAAACCAGATTATGATTATAGAAACAAGTGATAAACAGTCCAACTGTAAAGCTTGCAGTATATATTAATCTAAATAGATATAAAGGTAATAGGGTAAGATTAGGATATTAACGATAATAAATTCAATTAACCACATTAAAGTTTGTTAATCTTATTATTTACCTCTATGCATAAACCATACTAAATGTTTTATATGCAATCTATTTTTAGAGTTTATTATGTTGTATCTTATAAAAATCAATGCGCTTTTTTACTTAAATTTAATGTTTCTGCCATATACTTATAATATAAATCCTATAATTTTTACATAAGATTCTTTCCAATTTCTAAGACCTTATCATGCTGAGTTTAATAAAAACATAAAATTTACCAAAATAAACTATAAATTATTATTATTAGATAACCTATAAATAAGTAATCTTGCTAGTATGTAAAATATAATAAATAATGGAAGAAGAAGAAGAAGAATTCTTTGATGCCGAAAGCTCATTTCATGAATGCAATACAATTGAAAATCAAAAATCTTTAGAGTCGGGAGAATTAAAAATTCTCGAACTTAAAAATTCCCATCACGTTTCAAGCAAAGTTTATCAGACTTCTCTTTTTAATAGATCTCGTGAACCAATGACCCCAGTAAAAGCAATAACAATGAATTTCAAATACCAAGTAACATCTAAATAGTCAAAGAAAAAAGCTCCTCTATATGACTCTATAAGGTTTCTTCAAGATATTGATTTAATAGAAAAGCAAGAGTTTTCTCAATGGATATTAAAATTTAGTCCAGACAGTAACTATTTATCAATAAGTGGTACTGGACGAGAGATTTACATATACAACTTGAATAAAAAATCAATACTTTTCATGTCTCCTAGTCCTGAAAAAATCCTACACGGTCATCAGGGCGGTGTTACAAGTCTTTCATGGAGTAGAGATTGCAAACTATTATCATCAGCTATGGATGGAAGTGTATTTATGTGGGATCCTACAAAAGAAGAATATTTAAAACATTTCCCTCATCCTGAAAGCGTAACATCATGCAAGTTTTTTAGATTTGATTCTAATCATTTTGTCACAGTTTGTAAAGATAAACTTATGCGAGTTTATGATAAAGAAAATCCCAAACCCCTTGGATTTTATCAACTTTCAATGAATAGTAATTGTATTGATTTTGATATGGATTCTAATTACCTTGCAGTTGGATTAGGGAAAGGGGAAATCTCACTTTATTCTGTAAAAGAGAATTTCAATTTACGTTTTTATAACAATATTATATGTCGTAATCGTCGAGGGATGTTTAGTAATGGTAGAAGAGTTACAGGGTTATCATTTATAACTAAAGATTGGTTATTAGTAAGTACGCATGATTCAAGGATTAGAATTATTGTATACAAAACAGGAGAGACAATTAGTAAGTTCAAAGGGCATCGGAATTTAACTGCAGGTATTTCTGCTGATTATTATTTTGATAGAAATTGCATACTAAGTGGAAGTGAAGATGGGAGGGTTTATTTATGGTTTTTAGATAAAAGTTTAAAAAAGAACTCGAAGTTTGAAAGTTTTGAAGTCAGAAACAGAAGATCTACTGAATATGCAGTTTTTGCCCCTATAAAAATAGAAGATGAAGTGCGGTATCGATTTCTAGATGGTGAAATTAGTCACGTCGTTTTTACAGTCGGTTCTAAAGATACTTTAAAAATATTCCTAATCCTTAATAAATAATCCCAATCCTTAATAAAAATTCCATATATAAACTTTATATAATAAACATATTAAAAGTATAAATTACGCATAAACCTAATTATAATCATAAATGTCCTGAGCTTTAATTTTCCAACCTAAAAAAAAATAAACTCTTACCAAACACAAAATTCCTAAACTAAACTTCTAAAAAATAATCAAAATTTTTTCAGCTTTAAAAAAAACATTTTCATAAAAGTCTTCAAAAACAAACTTTTTAATCCTATCCATAAGAATATAAATTGAAATCAATGGACAAATTGATCATTGAAAATTCTTTGATTAGTTGTTCAACTAATCATGCTGTTGCTGTTGGTATATATGGTCATATCTATGTTTGGGGTAGCAATACTGGAACACTTCCAGAAAGTGGTATTTCAAATAATGCTAGTGAAGATGAATCATATGATTCTGAAGAATTATCATCATCAGGCTCTGAGATTAAAGAATTCTTTGTAGATAAACTTGGATTTGTGGATACAACAATTAGTTATCTAAAAAATCCAGCGTTTTTTTCATTACGGCATCCACTGTATCAGGTTAAAGCTACACAAGTATCTTGTGGGGAATGTTTTACAGCTATTGTCGCAAGTGAAAAAAAAAGTTCTTATGATAATAATGAAGATGAATATAGTGAAAAACTTTTTGCTTTAGAAATCGATGATACAGCTACTGAACTTCCTCCGATTAATTGTAAGCTTAGTAGAGATGATTATTCAAATGCGATTTTAGCTAATAAAATAAGAAGAGATCTTGAAGATTATTTAAGAGAAAACTCAACAAATTTTATAGAACTTTTCAAATCAAATTCTATAAAAGAAGCGAGTTTTTACAATATCATGACGATTATTGTCAAAACAAAGTTGTCTATTGCGAATCTATCTGATTTTCTAACATATAAGAAAATGCGTTTACCAGGTAACGGGATTGCTTTACAACCTTTATATGAGCTTGTCATGAAATGCAAACAAGGTCAAGGCTTGCTTTATATTTTTGGTACTAAAGACTTTATCATCCCAAAAATTAACAATAAACTTCGAGCAACCAATATAAAATACAATACAACAGGTTATTATTTAATACATTTACCAGAGACAGTAAGCTGTGCAAAAATTTGTTGTGGAGAATTTTTTGTTATTTTACTTAGTCATAGTGGTATTGTTTTCAGCTGGGGATCACAAGGTTGTGCAGCTTTAGGTAAAAATCGTTCACCAACTTGCTTAAATATTAAACCAATCCCAGAGTTGTGTACAGAAAGATGTTTAGTTGTAGATATTGCTTGTGGAAGTAGACATTGTCTTGCTATGACAGATAATGGGAGTTTGTATGTTTGGGGAGAAGGGGATGGTGGAAGACTTGGGAATGGAAGATCTGATAATGTGTCACGTCCTGAACCGATAGCTGTAGCTAATGGAGATACTGTTTTAATCAGAGCTGGATATAAAAGCTCTTTTTGTAAAACTAGAGATGGAACTTGTTATGCATGGGGCGATATATCTAACAATAAATTTTTCAGAACTAATTTCTTATCATCTGATAAGCCTTCTCAATTTTCTTTACCTTTTGATCCAATCGATGTTGCTATTGGGATTAAAAGTTGTGCTTTTATATCAAAACAAGGACTTTTATATCAATCGAGTTGTTATGATGAAACTTATACGTGTTTAAATAAAAAATATAAACATTTAGAAGGGGCGCAGTTTTATCAGATTACGGCAAATGAACATAATTTTTTTGCTTTGAATTCAAAAGGGTCTATTTATTCTTGGAATACTAATGATAAGAAAGAACTTTTGGCTAGAGATGGAATTCCTTTGATACCTGGGGAAATCGAATCTTGCTCACAACATTTTAATATGAGAGAACTTGAAGAAGCAACAGACTTAGAAATATTATCAAAAGAGTCATCAACTAGAATTCAAGCTGTAGCATGTGGTGAATCAAATACAGTTTTAATAACCGACAAAGGAGAAGGATTAATTTGTGGATCAAATAAATATGGACAAATGGCAATTGCTTTTGGTGATCTCGAGTTTGATGAAGAAAATACTCCAGATGAGTTTCCTGATTTTGTCATGGTTCCTAGACTCAGCATGGTTTTTAGGATGAAAATTATCAAAATAGCCTGTGGGAAAAATCATATGCTTGGAATTAATAATGATGAAAAAGTACTATCATGGGGTGCGAATACTTGCGGTCAATTAGGAAATGGGACATTCTCAAAATTTGAGAATTATCCATGTATATTAAAATCGCTTGAAAATGAAAATATAGTCCAAATTGCAGCTGGGTCAACTCATTCTATGGTATTAACAACTAAAGGTATTGTATATAGTTTTGGTAGTTCAGAAAATGGGAAACTCGGATTAGGCCCATTAAAATCTACAGTCTTATACAATATTCCTTCTGAAATTGAAAAACTCACAAAAATTAACCATATAAGTTGTGGAGAATCGCATTCTTTAGCAATAAAAGAAGATCATACTATTTATATATGGGGACATGGATGGAAAGGTCAATTAGGTTGTGGTCAAAAAGATTCTTTTTATGAACCTATGGCATTACTAAGTACAACCGAATGGAAACATGCAGCATGTGGTAGTAATCATACAGTTGCAATAAGCATAGAAGGTGTAACATATCATTGGGGTCATGTAAATCTTCTTGATGAAGATCCTGAACTTTTAACCCCAACAAAAGTTAAAGGTCTTGAAGATATCCATGCTAAATACACATACGCTTCTTTTGATTATTCACTTATGGTTCCTGAAATAGGTACAACAATATATTGTTGGGGAAAACAATTACATAAAAGGATTATAGGATTAAAATCTGATACAGAAGAAGGGTCAATTACAAGACATATAATAACACAAATGCCATTAGGAGAAAAAATAGCTGATATTTCTCTTGGAACATATCATGGGGCAATTGTAACAACACAAGGTAAAGTTTATACTTGGGGATATACATATGAAGGAAGAATTGGGGAAAAGAAGTTTATGAATGCTAATGAGGATAAAGCTTTTAATGGTATTCCTGTTGATTTGACTAGGTTTTTAAAAGAAGATAAAATTCATGAGGCTAAACCTGAAGAGTTTATTGAAGATTTACAGAAACTCTTACAAGAAGAACCTGAAGATTATAGAGAAGCGAATATAAGAGAAGTTGATCATCAGATTATAACTAAGTTTAAAAACTCTATTGAGAAATTCGTTGAAATTGCTAGTTTTGACTCGGATCAAGAGAGTTTTTTTGTTAGGGTTAAACATAAACAACTTTCTAGGTTACAACAAGAACCATTTAGATGTGAATTTAAAAATCCAGAATATATGAAACCTGAAGTGGAATCTAGGCTTTTTGGGTATTCTTCGCTTATTACAACTTTCCAAATACACTCTTGTTATATGTTTAAATTATTGAATTTATCATTAGAGAATGAAAAAAAACTTGAAATGATTAATTTGATTTATTGTGATATGGAAAAAGATATGAGGTTGATTTATACGACGATTTATTTATGTAAAATGCTGTTGAAGAAAAATCTTAATAAGGAAGATGGGTTCCCTGGGTTCCTTAAAACACGAAATATGAAAATATGGAAAAAAATTGTATTTAAAATTATTGTTGCTAGTTATGATGATATGAATAAAATAAGGAAAATTACAGAAAGTTGTTTGCATGGATTGTCACAAGTTGTGAATGATGATGAATATGGAATAGATCCGAATCCTTTGCATATACCAAGAGTAGCTTCAAATAACAAAATTACTGCATATCAGAT
Source organism: Stentor coeruleus (assembly GCA_001970955.1). Lineage (NCBI taxonomy): Eukaryota > Ciliophora > Heterotrichea > Heterotrichida > Stentoridae > Stentor > Stentor coeruleus. The sequence continues at coordinate 3,465 of MPUH01000881.1, read as the reverse complement.
GAATAGAAACCTTATAGATAGGAGAATGAGTAAATTAAAACAAGTTATGATATTATTCACAGATATAATAAAGAAATTTTCTCGTGAAGACAATTTTTCTGAAATAGTTTTCTTAATAATCGATGATCTCCTAAGCCAATGCAGTATAATTTTTGGTCACAATTTCAAAGACTTAGAAAATATTAGTACCTTTACAGCTGATATTTCTCATTTAGTACTTACTATTGTATTTAAGCCAGTAGTAAAAGCTATAGAAAACCCTGACCATTATTATGTTTTAAAAGATGCATCATCCAATAGTTTTTCACATAATCTAAACTCTTTTTCAGATACCATTAGGAAATTTTGTAATGGTAAAAAACTTGGAGAGGCAAATGAAAGATGGTATAACGACATTAATAATTTTCTCCATTCTGATGAGTGTATTAAAGTGAAAATTGAGATTGTGAAAAATATTTTAACATTAAACTCTGACCATGAAGAAAATTATTTAGAAGCACTTTTTATTCATTCATTAGAACCTTTTGATAAAGTTGTGACTATAAGTGGCCAGTCATTAATATATTTACATACTGTAACTCAAGATAATTTACATGACCTTAGAGTTAATAATCCAAGTTATGACCCTTTAACACTTATATTAAAAGAACTTAACTCTGTTCCTACTAAGAGGCTATTTACAAAAAATGAGATGCTGAATTTGACTTTGCTTACTAGATGTTTGAGACATGATCAATCAATTGTCAGGTGTCCAGATTGTGAGATGCTCATTCCAAGAGATATGTCGCCAAGCAATTTCAGGCCTGTTATTGAAATATTTGATCCTATGCCCCCTAATTCTTCAGAAGCTATCCTAACTTATATTTTATCAACAGGACCTAGAAAACAGAAAAAATGCAAAATTTATGACTATATTCTAAACTACCAAGCTAACTATTCAAAATACCTCAAAGACTTTGAAATTTACGAAAAAGTAGAAACACTAATTCTCAACATAGACATAATAACTTCAGCTTCTTTAGGCATAGCAGTTGAAGCAGCAGATGAAATTGAGCAACAAGCCATAATCAAAGACCGTGAGAAGAATTTCAAAATCATCGAAGAAAACTGTGAAAAACAATACAAACGAAGAAAACAGCATTGCCTAACTCAAAAAAAAATCTCAAAAGCTCTTAACAACCTTGACTCAGTTCTTTCTAAATACATGTCCAAAAGTTTATTAGATCCCATAGCTAAAAAAAACCTACTTTTTAATGTTGAATATGGGGCAAGTAATCTGGAACTAGAAAGATTTTCTGATTCAGTCATGTTTTCAATTTTTATGAACAAAGTTCGTGAATATACTACAAAGAAAGAGATGTCAATAAATCTTTTTGAAAACATCACTGATGATATGAAAGAATCACTTCGTGGGTTTATGAAAAGGTCATTAAGAGAACTTATAAGGAAAAAAGTTATAAAAAATTACTCATTAAACCCTCATTATAATGCTAAAAACATAATTTTTTCATTTGAAATTGATCAAGAAAATCTGCTTATTATGGTAACGAATTCCCCTAGAAAGTTGAATATATGTGGAAGGGATGAGTTTAGAGAAGAAGAATTGATTTTTTATGAGAAATTAACTTCAGATGAAATTGCTGTTATGCGTGAAGAATGTAAATCGGCTCCTGCTGATAAAGCTACGTAAGGATTATGTAGAAAGAAACTCCCTGAGAAAGGTGGGTATATAACTTTGCAGTTTTATCAGAAACAATTGGTTGATATGATTGGGAATATGGAAGATAGAGTTGCTGCGTATTTGCAGAATATTAAAATCAGTCAAGGAAATAATGGGTATACTAGGATTAGTAAAGAAAATGAGGAGAAAATACAAGAGACTGGAGAAGATGAAGTTTCAAATACGAGGAAAAAAAGAAATGAGGAAGAGAAAATTGAAAGCATGAGATAGGTTTTTAGGTAAAAAAAAAATAGTTTAGTATAGTTATTTGGGATTTTTTTTTTTGGTTTTAATGTGGAATTGGATTAAGATGGTTAAAAATTATAAATGAATAGGAAGGGTGTGCATTATTTATACCTTATAGGTATTTTTTTTGATTGGATATCTTTTTATTATAATCATATTTTTAGTTTTATTTCATGTTTATATATAAATTCTTTTGCTGGAGTTACTTAAAATAATCATTTAAAAAGGTGATTAAATTAAGAGAGTAAACTATAAATAAATTTTAATATGTGATAGATAAGTGAATCTTATGGTTTAAAAGGACTCTACAATTACAAACTTTAAAAAAATATACTCTTTTAAAGAAATCTTATAAATTTAATATATATTTGATGTAAAGATTTAATAAAACATCCATGCTCAATTATCAACAGGTTTCGATTATTATTTTCTCTATACATTTATAAAAGTATTCAAGGCAAATATTTATTAGTTAAAATAATCCATTATATATACATACATATTTAACTTGGGGGCACTTATATAATAATAATTATGGTTAATAATCTGATATAAAGCCCAAGCCAAGAATTATGAAATCTATGCACATAGTATTTGCAAGATAATAGTTTACAACAATAACTAGTTCGATAAAAAGCCTGATAAGTTATATATTTAATCTCAACCAAGTGATATATTGCTCAACAACTTTTATTAAGAATGGCTAATATTTATATGATAAAGATCTAGTTAAAAATAAACTTGTATTACAAAATTATAGTAATCAATCAAAACTTAAAGTCTTTGATTTCGATATTCTTATTACAAATTGTATACTAGTGCTAAAATTATATTAAAATACCTATGACTTACTACATTGTTAATATTCTAGTATATAATATGATATAAACCATACATTATTTATTATTGTCTAAATACTTTGCACATGTTGTATCAAATATTTAGCAGGACTTAAACCTGCTCGGATTAACGGGGGGTGCTAAATCCGTATAAAGTACTTCCTTGTCTCTATAAAGCATAACAGCATCTAATGCTGTAACAGTCTTACTTCTAGCATGTTCAGTATATGTGACTGCATCTCTAACAATTTCTTCTAAGAATAATTTGAGGATATTACGTGTTTCATTATAGACTAATCCTAATAATCTTTTAACACCTCCTCTTCTTGTAAGTCTTCTAATTCCAGTTTTTGCTTTTGCTTTTTAACTTCAACTTCGTCCTTTTCCCATGCTCAAATATCAACAGGTTTCGATTATTATTTTCTCTATACATTTATAAAATTATTCAAGGCAAATATTTATTAGTTAAAATAATCCATTATTTATACATACATATTTAAACTTGGGGGCACTTATATAATAATAATTATGGTTAATAATCTGATATAAAGCCCAAGCCAAGAATCATGAAATCTATGCACATAGCATTTACAAGATAATAGTTTACAACAATAACTAGTTCGATAAAAAGCCTGATAAGTTATATATTTAATTTTAATC
>MPUH01000880.1:0-30780 GCA_001970955.1 Stentor coeruleus | reverse complement strand
GTATGTATGTATTTAAGATGCCATGGTTTAAACCTTGTGTTTAATCCCTGTCCGATCGAGGTTTGTTTGTCCTACGATCTCTTTCTTTAGGTAGATTCGGACATATTAACCTTAAAACATTTACTGAATATCAGAAATCTATTATGAATTGTATTTAAAAGGTTTAATTGTAGTTTTATTGCTAAAATATGATGCTTATTTTATATAGACCAGGCTGAATTTATTATATCATATATGCCTACAGGATTATTTGTTTAGTAAAGTACAAATATTACGAGGAGTAATTTATTAATGAATATTATCCTTTTTTCTTTCCTTTTTTGCCTTTTTTCCCACGCTTACCTTTAGCAGCACTGATAGTTTTGTTAAGCTCATCAAGCATTTCTTCGCTCACTTTATTTTGACTAAGCAAAAGTTGTGTAAGCGTACTGTTTAATCTCCCTTGGCCATTATTTTTAAGCCCTTCACATATAGCTTGTGCACCTGCATCATAAAAACCATTATATCTCATATCCAAAATATTTAAAGTTTCATTGTGCCTGAGCATATTCAGCAACGCTTCAATAACAGTTTTTTCTTCACCAAACTGATTGTCTGACAGGCTCAACTTGGTCATAGCTTTATTAATTTGCATTCCATGAAAAACAATACAAACTCCTTCACCATGAAGTATATTTCCCTGTAAATCAAGTTCTTCTAAACCTGAATTCTGGAATATAAGTATTTCCATCAAAGATCTAGCACCATGTTCATCAATATGACAAAAGCCTAAACTTAAGGACTTTATCACAGGGTTCATACAAAGCCCTTTACTCAAATTGGAAATACCCAAATTTCCAATCGGATTATGATCAAGTTTTATTGACATAAGGGAATTCGGATTACTAGGCATAAGAACTTTGCTTAAAAACTCACATCCTAAAGCTGTGATATTACATTCAACGAACTCTAGACAAAGTACTGAAGGGCATTGCTTTAAATATCCACATAACGACCTCATCCCATCATCTTCTGTATTAGCTTTCCAGAACCTTATATTTCTTAAATGTGGATATTGTGTATCTTTTAATGCTTCTGCTATTGCCCGGACACCTAATGGACCTATTTCATCCCAAACAACTATATCAGATAGTATTCCTGGGTTTTTTTCATCACGAATTTCAGAGAATTTTTCTTCAAGTTTCCTTGGTATTGATAACCCTAGCTCAGATAGATTTTTTCTGTAGGCTCTATAAAGTTTTTCTCCAGAGTCATCACCAGCATCTTTTTTACCACCTCCACCTTCTTGTTTTTTCTTAGCACCCATTTATTTTTATAGTAATTCCTTTTTGAGATTTAGATTTTGAAGGATGGGATTTATTTACTTTAAATCAATATTCCAAGTTTTTATATTTAATGGTTTATAAGAATAGGATTTATTGGAATTAGGGCTATTTGGTATAAATTTATTGTTTGTGTAAGTGGAGGTAATTTGGTGAATTATGATGTTTGGTAATTATATTGATTTATTGTTTGGACTAAGATTAATTGTAAAATTTTACTGTTTTTGATTGGGAGTTCATATGTATTTATATAGTTGCTAGATTTCACTCTTTGTTTTTCCTGAATGTGGGATAAATAATGCTAATTAATAATCTAATAAAATTGTATCGAAGTAAAAGTATAAGAAAACTAATAAAATATTAAAAATTAGCCAATACTCGGCTCGTTATATAACATTATAAATAAATATAAATTATATACATACTTTGTGTATATTTTCTATGCATTATAATCTAAAATTATCATTTTTTAATTTAAAAACTGTTTTATCATCTAATCAAATCGTGATATATAAAAAAACTCAAAGCATTCCAAATATTTTTTTCATAATTTCAAATCTCATTCATATTTACTTATAATCAAAAACCTATATCTTATATTATAAAAAACCCTATAATCTCAAACCTAAATCACCATTTATTTATTGTCTGAATCATGAAAAAAAGCAAATAAAACATTTTCAATACAAAAACAACATCACGCCAAATCCAAATTTTTATTTAGCAACAATAAAAAATATATAATCTAGCATCTTCATANTATAATCTCAAACCTAAATCACCATTTATTAATTGTCTGAATCATGAAAAAAAGCAAATAAAGCATTTTCAATACAAAAACAGCATCACGCCAAATCCAAATTTTTATTTAGCAACAATAAAAAATATATAATCTAGCATCTTCATAGCATAAAAAATTGTAAAAAAATTGAACAAAAACTTCCTAACAGATGTTTTTATCTAAAGTCATCATGTAATAATATATAAATGATACTTAAGGTACTTATAATTTTCTTAGTGTTAGCAAATGCTGAAGAAAAATGCAAGACAGACAGCGATTGCTTAGAACTGAATAGCTGTATTAATGATGTTTGTCAGCATAAAGATTTATTTCCATTAGGTACTACAGAATACATAGGCCTAGTGGTGATGATAATTGTCTCCACAATTGCAAACGCTGGCGGGGTTGGGGGTAGTTCCATGACCATAAGTCTTATGCTTCTTCTTCATAAATTCGATGCCCATCAATGTGTTGCTTTAACTCAAGTTTTCATATTTGCCGGTACCACAACAGCCACAGCTCTTAAACTTCGTGATAGACATCCAACACGTGACAGACCATTAATATATTATGATGTTCTTATGCAAATAGTAAGCCCAATACTTGTTGGTGTTAGTATAGGAGTGATGGCTAATCCAGCATTCCCAGCATGGCTTATCTTATCACTTCTAACTCTTGTAGTAATAGTCCTAGTATGGGATGTACTAAATAGAAGCATTAAACTTTATAAAAAAGAATCTATAGCAAATAAAATCACCCCTCAGAACCAATCAGATAACAAATGCAACTTAGAAGGACAAAAAGATTTGTTTAATAACAATCTAGCTAGTCCTGATTATGAGAATAATCCACATCAAGGGATTGGTGAGAGTGAAAATATAGAATCACCATCGTTTCGTGAAGAAAATAAGGAAGCTTTTGATGGAAGTGAAGAAAGTAGTAAACCTGAATTGGAAAAAATAAAAGAAGATAAGGATGATAAAGATGATAAAGATCAGGAAAGTGCCCCACAACTTAACGAAAGCGGTTCTAGTCCTGAAAAATCATGTAGCCTTTCATCAATTAGTTACAATCCAGATTCAAACCAAGGTGACACAATAATATCCGAACAGCTTCTGCGTAAAATTACCACAATCTATCAAGAAGAAAGGAAAATTATATCATGGATCCCTTTGCTATATTTTATAATCCTAGCCGGGTCAAGTATATTTTTTGCAATGAGTAAAGGTTCATCTTCAACAAAATCTATTATAAACATACTCCCATGTTCTAACGAATATTTCGGACTTAGTTTTGGGTATTTTGGGTTTATGTTTATTATGAATGCTTTAGCATCCTATTATTTAGTTAGCAAAACACGTATATGTGAGCAAACGAATTATATATTTGATGAAGGTGATATAAAATGGAATTACAAAAAATGTTTAATTGTCACATTAGTTTCAGTAGGTGCTGGGATTGTAGTTGGGCTTCTTGGTATGGGTGGGGGGAATCTAATTGGTCCAATGCTTTTAGCTTTAGGTGTTCGTCCTGAGATTTCAACAATTTCTTCATCTTTTACAATTTTTATAAGCTCAGGAACTGCTGCAGCTCAATTTTTCATTGCAGGGATTATTGATTTTACCTATGCCGCTTGGTTTTTTGGTTTATCTACATTAGGTAGTATATGTGGTATACTTATTCTACGTAGATATGCTATAAAAAAACAGAGGGTGTCACTTTTAATATTTTGCCTTTCGATTATTCTAACTTGTTCTCTTGTAATTATCCCTACAATCGGAATTATGACTGCAGTAAAACAATCAAATGAAGGAAATTTTCAGCTTGGATTTAAAAGTATATGCTAGTTAGATTAATAATCATGTCAGAACCAAAGGACTTTATAGGATCATTTTTAGCTATTGGCAGTATAGGATTTTGGGCTTGGGCTGAAATAAAACAGCAATGTTTGGCTGATGAGGTTAGAAAAACTCTTCATTGTCCTTTGGTTAGAGATGATAGTTTTGATGGTAAGCCTGTTTTTGTTTCTGGTGTGCTTAATAGAGATGAGTTTTTACTAGACTCAGAGTTCAATAAGAAAAAAGAGTGTCTGAGACTACAAAGAAAAGTAGAAAAATATAATGACGACTGGAAAGAAGAAGACGATAAAGACTTTATCATTAAAAATACTGACTTAAAATCTAAAGGGCCTTATAACCTAACCCCATTTCAAGTCAATGAATCAATTGTTGACTTACTACAAACCAAATGGGCATTATCCATAGAAATGATCCCAAAGAGTTTCTCTGAAACAATGAAAAAAAAAGGTTATGCAATTTACCATAATTCAAAACATTACTTTATATCAAAATATACAAGAAAATCAGGGAATTATAAACCAGTAAACGGAGATTTACGAGTATCTCATTTATACACACCAAACAATATAACAATAAGTGTTTTAGGTATGCAACAAAATGGGCTTATTGTCCCATATAAAAACAAAGTTTTCATTGTCAAAGAAGGTATTCAAGATAAAAATGACCTTATAGAAATGATCCCTAAAGAACCTAAAAACTTCCTTTATGCCGCAAGAACTTTTGGAATCTTAGGTGTTGCTGTAGGGTTATTTTGTCAGATAAATGCATTTAAAAACTCTAAAAAACAAAACTCTTAATTTCCTTTGTGTAAAAAACATATATTTTATATGCTCAAAATTGACTAAACTAAACTTTTGATTTATTGTTTATAAGTGAATGCAAAGATAAAACACTTCTTGTGATACTTGCAAGATATAAAGCTAAATAAGTGTTGTTTTGGTTTACAGCGAATTCTTGGGATAAACTGTTGGTGTCGGGTAAATGATTAAAGGCTTCTTGGAGTTTGAAAAAAATCTCATGATTAGCTTTTCCTCCGGATAATACTGAGTCGATGTATTCTTGGATTGTTTGGATTCTTGTGAGCATTGCTTTTAATGCGGCTATTTTGTGCTGGGTTTCAGTAGCTAAAGATGTTGCGGCTACATCACGGACATCTCGGAGTAGATGCTCAACACCCACTTCTTCAGGCTCTGAACACCCAAGGATTGTTGGTAGGTGTAGGAAATTCTTAACAATGCTCCCTTCTTCATTGACTTCTTCTTTTGACACATATGCTTGGGCTGGTAACTCTAAAGTTTCAGAAGCTTGTATGTCGATAACAACAAATATAGGATTTGCTTCGTATTTTTTAAAACTCTCGTTTATTTGTATGTCAGGGACTTTGACTCCTGGACCACTGCTGTACCAGCCAACAATTTTTTCCCTAGCATTAATACGTTTGAACATGCCGAACATAGTTTCAAGATAGTTATGATCAAGAAACCAAACTTTAGGATCTTGAGGGTCTTCTTCAAATGGAACTGCAAAAGAATTGTTCACATCAAGACGACCTTTATAGGTTTCCCCAAGTAACACCCCTACAACTCTTTTTTTGGTCTCTTTGGCTACACGATGGTAGTGATCGACAACTGAAAGAAGTACTAAGGGATGCACAATGACCTCTTCGATCTTTTGCATTTTATTAGGAGATTTTGCAGGTTTATGGAAAATTATTGGAATTTTAATTAAAAGGATGATACAAATGATTATTTAGCAGAAGGTATATATGGAAATAATGGTTCTTTTATTGTGGTAGTAGTATATTAAGCATAATTTTATATTAAATATAAAGAGTGTGCACTAACCATAGCAATTATCACAATCAGGCTTATGTTTTAGAGATTTTAATAGTATAAACTCAGCAACTTAGTCTATTTTATACAAATTAAAAATCTTAATTAAAATCAAGCCACACAAAAACTCCATCTTATCCAACTTATTTAAAGCCTTTCTTTAATTATAAACTCATTTTCCTCTCTTTCTTAACCACAACCTTCTTCTCCCCATTCTGTCCTTTCTCCAGCCAGCCCGCATAATTTTTCCATTTCTTAATTTCCTTTTCTTTATCCGACACAAAATACTCATCAAGTAACTGTGCAGCCGATGGTCTTTTTTCAGGTTCTCTCGACATCATAATTTCAATAGCTTTCCTTATATTATAAGAATATCCAAATGGAATTTTTATCCTCCCATGTCTAATATCCTGCCATTCTTGTCCATTTTTAGGTAAAGGTTTTCCTCTAATAATCTCATAAACAGAAGCCCCAAGTGAAAAAATATCAGCTTTCGTCAAATCTGGTACATGGTTTTCATTAGCATCTTCTAATACTTCACAAGCAAGATATCTACAATCACCTTCAGGGATTTCATTAGTAAGATTAGTTGTAATTCTAGCAAGTCCAAGATCAGCAAGTTTAAATTTCCCATACATACTAAGAAGTATATTCTCAGGTTTAATATCCATATGGACAATATTGTTATCGTGTAGTTTTTTAAGCCCTTTTAATATATCCCTCATGAATTTATAGACAAGTTTTTCAGTCACTTGCGCTTTTTCTATGTATTTTTTAAGTGAACATTCGCATAATTCCATACATATATATAAAGCTGATATCTCAGTCCAAACACTGTAATATCTGATTATATAACAATTATCATCTATCATTGAACTTGAAGCTAGAATATATGCTTCTTGTAATGCTTCAGTTTTCATTGTTTTAGCTCTGATTTTGATTTGTTTTACCGCGTAATAAAAGCCATCAAGTTTATTTAGGACTTTGAAGACGGTGCCGAATTCCCCTGAACCTAGTACACCAAGTTGTACATAATCATGATCGAAACGCCCGGAAGAATCTTCGAATTGGTCGATCATACTGTTTCTATGAGAGAGAGGTGGGGAAAAGTTTATTAGATCAGGTTCTTCGATAAAACTCATAAAGTCTGAAGAGTTTTGCCGCCACATACAGTTGCTGTCGGAGTTTAGATGTGAAAATTTCTTCACGTCGATAAGTGTTGCTGGGGTTTTAGGTGTTGAATAGCCTGAGGATGTATAGATACCTTCGAAAAGTCTATCAGATTTTTGCCATCGTTTGTAAAATGATGTATCTGGGATTATTACACTAGACTGAGGTGTGTTAGGGTTGCTTGGGGAGTTGTTTTGACATAGGATGTAACTTAAAGTACGTTTGCATTGTTCAGCTGCTTCAGCATTAAGCTTATCCATTTAAATATCCCGCTAATTTCAAAATTCGATTTCGATTTTGTATCGATAAATTTATTATCACTGCATAATTTCGCATCCTAAACTATCCAAATTTCCACACATTCCATATCCTAAATTTTTACACCTTATTATATTGACTTTTATCTTTACTCAATCGATACCACCTTTGTATCATAACAACAGCATTTCTCATATCCTTATAAAGGATCTTCATAGCATACCTCCTATAGTTTTTCTGTATCACAATAGCAGCATTGTTTTCCTTATCATTCTTATTTTTCTTATAATTCCTATAATATCTCTGTATTTTTACAGCAGACTTCAAAGCAGTTTTTGGTTCAAAGCCATATGATTTTCTATATAAATACAATCTATAAGCCCTTTGTATAATCTTAGCAGATTTATTTTGCTTTGATTTTTGGGCAAAATTGCTAAGATTTTTATGAGGGCTATCAAAAGGTTCTATTATAGAATTCCCTTCAGAAGATATTTCCAGTTCTTCTTCTATAACATCGATTTTGGTTTTATTAAACTGATGACTGTTTATAGTCCCATTATCTCTTTTAAGTACTCCATGCAGGTCATCATTTTTTCCTTGTAAATCCCNTTTATAGTCCCATTATCTCTTTTAAGTACTCCATGCAGGTCATCATTTTTTCCTTGTAAATCCCCTAAAATATCATAATTTTCCTGATTTTCTTCTTTATCATTTGCGTAATCTTCTAAAAATACCTTAGAATTTATTCCTGTATTTTTCCCTTCTAATTTTTTATCACAATCCNCCTAAAATATCATAATTTTCCTGATTTTCTTCTTTATCATTTGCGTAATCTTCTAAAAATACCTCAGAATTTATTCCTGTATTTTTCCCTTCTAATTTTTTATCACAATCTTTATCAATAAAAATATCATTTATTATAAACCCACTATCGTCTATAGCATTTTTTTTACCAAAATAATCTAAAAGTTCACAATTAATCTCAACATTTGTTGCATTTTTAGAACCTAAATACCTTTTTCTATATAAATATTTTCTTATAGATTTCTGTATTGTTACAGCAGCTTGGTTTCTGATTTTCCTCAAATGCATAATTTTACTTGGGACGATTTGGATTTGTTTTTTTATATAAGGTTTATTGTTGAAGTTTAGGTTTTCTTTGATTAAAGGTTTAAGATTTGAAGGAAGGACTAGGATCCGATGTTCAGTAGTACTTTGTGGGAAGTTGGGTGTTAGGGTGTTAGATAAAAGGTATGAATTGTTTGAGTCTCTGGAGTTTTTGTCTGATAATGAACTGAGTTTATTGTGCCAGGAGTTTTTGCTTTGAAGCATAGGCTGTAGACGTTCTCCTGTGAGGAATCTTAAAGAACGTGGAGGAGATTCGAAAGGGCTTTTTGCTATAGTTGAGCTATATCGATTACTTCTTCGAGTGGATTTGAGAATTTCAGTTATCTTATATTTTTCTAATGCCATGGCCATAATGTTACTAGGCCCAGGATTCTGCTTAGTGATTCCCCTTGCTTTACTTTTAAATTTAGCTAACTTTTGATTCTCCATCAAACTTTCATATATAACTACAATATTTCTATAAGATAATGATATTGATGTGGTTGGGGTAATTTCTATTGTGGGATGATTAGTGAAGATTAGGCTTGTAAATTGTTTTTAAAGTGCCTTTAAAAAAAATTGTATTTAAAATTGAGATGAAAAATATAAGTGAGTGTGAAAATTGCTCATAATCTGAAAAGATATTTTACATGGTTTTGTAAGAAAAAATATATTAGAATTTGAGGGTATTGCAATCAAGTAATGGGTAGTATATTATGAAAAGATATTTTACATGGTTTTGTAAGAAAAAATATATTAGAATTTGAGGATATTACAATCAAGTAATGGGTAGTTTATTATTACTAACTAAGTTGAAGGTATTTGTGATAATCTTTTTATTTGGATATAAGAGTAGGTATAATCATTTTTCTCAAGTATTTATTTACTATCCCTTCAACTTATTTGTACTATAATGATATATTTAATAAAACCTTATTGACCTTTCCATAATAAAATAGAGTTAAAAGTGGAAGCTCTAATCATTCAACTTTTTCATATTTATTGTAAAATTAAATTTTAACTAGAAAAATAGCTAGAATTTTAAATATTTTAGATAGTTAAAATGCTTAGATTATTCAAAACATTTTATAATATTTATTAAGATGCTGCCAGAAAAGCATAGACAGGAAAGTCTCGATCTTTCTCTTCTTGCTTCTGAATTTCTAATCTCTCAACACCCAACAGTAGATGCTCAATCAAAATCAGGTAAAACAAGCACAGCTTCAACAACAAGCCCAAACCACAACCCTCACTCACCCAAATATGAGCATTCTCATAACAAATCCGTATCATCCAATATCCATGCAAAATCCCCAGGCAACATAAATAAAGAGCCTCACTTATTCCCAATGCCTATAAAACCGAAGAAACCGCCCCCAAAAGTATGCTTCATATCCCCAACTCGAGCTTTACTAGACTATTTCGAATTTCTCACCGAATACGAACGAAATGAAATCAGTAACTATGACGAAATCTACTTTGTCGGAGCTGACTGTGAGAAAAACCGTAATTCATTCGATGATGAAGAAGGTTATTACAAAACAGTCATAAGTGATCATTTAGCTTATCGATATGAAGTTAAAGATTTTCTTGGTAGTGGAACATTTGGTCAAGTATATCATTGTTATGACTACAAAAGGCATATAAATGTTGCTATTAAAATCATAAGAAATAAAGCTTTATATAGATCAGCAGGGGATTTAGAAAATAAAATCCTTCATGAACTTGCTAAAGCAGACCCAAACGATGTTAATTGTATTGTAAAAAAACTTAGGAGTTTTGAATTTAGAGGCCATTTATGTTTAGTTTTTGAGTTACTTTCTCTGAATTTGTTTCAATTTTTACATAAAAACAATTACCAGGGTGTTAGTGTTCCTCTTATAAGAAGAATATCAGTTCAATTGTTTATGGCTTTGAAAACAGTTCATAATGTTGGGATTATACATTGTGATTTAAAGCCTGATAATGTTTTATTGAAATTTGAGAATAAAAGTAGTATTAAAGTTATTGATTTTGGTTCTGCTTGCCAAGAAGGACATAAAGTTTATGAATATATACAAAGTAGATTTTATAGGGCACCAGAAATTGTTGTTGAAGCACCATATGGAAAAGCTATTGATATATGGTCAGTAGGATGTATACTTTATGAACTTTTAACAGGCAACCCTTTGTTTCCAGCTAATAGTGAACATGAACTTTTTAGAATGTATGTTGAAGTTATGGGTATGCCACCTATGGATTTTATTACAAAAGGAAGAAGGAAACAATATTATGTTGAAGTCAGTGGGAAACTAAGAAGAGCAGCTCAACCTAGTATTCGGCCAATTTCACTGTTATTAGAGACATTTGATGAAAAAATCATAGATTTAGTTGATAAATGCATAAGGTGGGCTCCTGAAGATAGGATTGATGCAGAACAAGGATTACTGCATTCTTGGGTCCGAGGCTCCCAAAAAAACCTTACATTGTGATTGATAAACCCTATTTTCTTTAATATTTAGTTTATACTTTTTATGTATTTTGCGTATAAATAACTCTTCATAATTTTATATTGTTATTCTTGTGTAATTTAGAAATTTTATAAGTAGTTGTCCTTTAAAGATATTGTCTAACATTTTAATAATTTTAAGACTTTTCTTATATAAAAAGTATAAAATGAGTATTATAATAAACATTTAAACAATGGATTTCTTTTTTATACTGAAAATAGGTAGAATTACACAAAGTATTAAGAGAACAGTTTTTAATTGAACTATGTAAAAAAAATATAGAAAAATTATTGAACTTAAAATTCACAAAAATGCATAAAGAATACACAATGTCAGGAAAACTTAAACAATATCAAAACATATTTTCAAAAACAGATGATTATTCAATGTTTTTATAACCAATTATATAATTATTCATAATCTTCCTAAGAATAAAATCATTATTTCTAATATAAAAAATACTTCAATTTGTCTAATAATCTGATTAATTACTCTAAATAAACTCCTCAATCTTCATCGTATTCTGTAATGCACACTTCCTTATAAAATGTGGTCTTAAAAGTTTTTCCGTCTCTTCAACTCTGAAATTATTCACAAAATCCTAAAAAAGGAAATAATTATCATTGTCTGTTTTGAAAAAAGTAAAAAACATTTGGAGTTTATTTGATGGGAATATGAATATAAATAAATAGTGCCGCTTTTGTGACTTCAGAGAATTTGATTGTGTTGATTTTGCCAGTGAAAAAATACTTTCTATGTAAATTGTCGATTTCTTTACAGCTTTTCGCAAATTATGATAGAAACTCTTGACCTAAGATAATAAAATACTCTTCTTTTTTATATCGCCTTTTGTTGTAGTGCACCAATTTTTATTTGTTTTTTTGGTATTAAGATTTATTGTGAATTATCTTTTTTAAAGTTATGTAGAGGTAGGGAGAATTACTATATATGTGGTACGATAAGTTTTTTTTAAGGATTTCTAATGATTTGTGAATTTTTTAATCATAAAATTTTGTTTTGATAATCGTCATGATTTGGAATATTGTAAGGAGGTTTGGTTAATGAAATATATAATTCCCTTAAATGTTCGACGAATCTGGAAAATACAATTACTCTTTATCTGAAGAACTCCCTCGCAAAATCCAACAATTTCTTGCAAAACAAGGTGTTCCAACTAAAGAAGCAGAAAGGCTTTCTACAAGACATACAAGCGTAAGAGTAGCATTGCAAAATAGTTCTAAAAAGAATTCATATGACAGTATTTTCTCTAGTGATTTCAATTGTAGAGAAGATCAATTAGTAGTTGTTGATCAAGAAAACAAAGAAATTATAGAACAATTCCCTTTACCAAGATTATTAAGAAATGGCCCTTATGAAAAAACTGACTTTCTACAACTAATGAAGGATTTTCAAGAAATAAGAGGAACTAGTTCTAATGATAAGAAAAACCCTCAGAAAAATTCTGAAAAGCAAAATTATGGAAATCCAGATTACGATAGAATAGTTGATTATGCTCTTAAAGCTGGACTTAATAAAGAACAAGCTGATGTTATTGCTGCTGCTAGTGTTAGTTATGAAGACGCTGTTGAGATAATTGAAAATCAAGCTCCAAGTAAGAATCCTGCGAAATATGGGATTTTTAGTCAAGGGCAACAAGGAAATCATGGTGAAGTATTTATTTACCATAAAGGATGCAATCTAGAAACTAAAACCTGTATGATTTGTTGTGAGAATTTCGAATATGGAGACAAGCTAAGAACTCTATACTGTACACATCCTTATCATAATCAATGCATAGAAAAATGGTTTAAAGTTGACAGGAAAGCAAGATGCCCAACTTGTAATAGAAATGCTAGTGATATAGATAAAATAGTTTTTTAAATATGATTGATAAGAATTGTAGGGTAAGAAAATTTTATTATATAGGATTTTATGTAATTTTAGTTGTTGATTATATGGTTTTTTTGTTTGATTAAATAAAGAAAATCGAAATTAAACTGTTTTTACTTGGAGAGATTANGTTTTTTAAATATGATTGATAAGAATTGTAGGGTAAGAAAATTTTATTATATAGGATTTTATGTAATTTTAGTTGTTGATTATATGATTTTTTTGTTTGATTAAATAAAGAAAATCGAAATTAAACTGTTTTTACTTGGAGAGATTATTTTTCTTAGTTTATTAGTTAGATCATAAACTTTAATATGCTTTTTTTGATAAAATAAGAATATGTAGTATGATAAGGTAACATATATATATATTTTTTTTAGCCACTACCTTTGATGTAGTTTTTTCTAAGACAGGAAAATGTCCTTCATAATTTTTATAAACTAAAATACAAGACACAATTTCTGTTTCTCTGATTTCTAAACTTATGGAAAATTATAATTACCTATAACCAAAAAACCAAAATCATTATTATTCCCCCAACCAAACCCTAATTTATTCATTCTACTATTACCCTATCATCAAACTTCTATCTATCTACCATTTGCATTCCTAATCCCATTTGTTTTTATAATAATAACAACCATTTTCTAGCAAATCCTTAATCTTCCCACCAAATCATTCATCATCCAAAACCCAGCATCCTCAAATCCTCTAAACCAAATTCTCTCAAAATGTCATATAAACCCATAAAAAAATATGCAATCACAAACCTTAAAATTACTCTAAAAACTCACAATCAATCCTACAAGTATCTAATCCTTTTAATATCCAAAAAATATTTTTCTATACTTTAATACACTTAAAAGTATGTTTTTACATCTTTATGAAAATTTATAATGTCATCTCCTTCATCATTCATCCAAAAAAGTGAAGACCAAAAAAGCCCTTTATTAGTCCAAACTAAAGAAAACTCGAAACCTGAACTTGGTCAATCTTCTGATGCTGCTCAACCTGGACAAAAATCTTTAAGCCCATCAAAGCGTCCAAAGGCCTTAAGCAAAAAGTCTATAGTAGATGAGTTTTCTTTACCAAAAATGAATTGTATCCCTATAGTCAACAAAGATACAACCAATTCTAACACTTATGATCTTGAGTTTCTACTAAATCCTGAAGTGCAGAAAATTGCAAAAAGCTGCCATCGACTTACTCAATCTTCAACAGTCTCAGCAACTGGGTCGTTTATTAAATCAAAAGATCATATTAAAAAGAATATACTTAATACCAGGTCACACTATAATTCAATGTCTTCAAAAGATTTACAAATTGAGATCATAAAACCAAAGTCTAAAAAACTTAGCATTGATGTTGAAGAAAGGTTTTATAGTAAAGCAAAAAAGACTGAAGAAAAACTTAAAACGCTCAAAGAACTTAAAGAAATCCAAGAAATAAATTCTTGTACTTTTAAGCCAAAGATTACAACAAAAAGGAAAGAAAAGTCTTATGATGAATTCTATGAGTACATGACAAAGTTTAAGGAACAAAAGGAAAAGAAAATCAAAACTATACAAGAAGAGGAACAAAAAGCTATAGAAAAATCAAGTGATTGCAGTTATCAACCTAAACTTTGTGAGAAAAGCATTCAAATCGTTGCCAGAAAAAGCACAATTGATGATAATACTTTTGAGAGGCTTCATAATTATTATAAATGCAAAGGGAATTCTGTGGATAGAAGTGATAAGGGGATGGATTCTAAGCATGAAAGCCCAAATAAAGAATTCCAGCCTAAAGTGGGTAAAAAGTCTCAGAACCTCCAAAGGACTCAGCCAGTGGAGAATATTTTATACAACGATGCGATAAGAAGAAAAAACAAAGAAGTTAAAGAAGTCTCTTATTTAGTTCCAAAGTTCATAACTTCAAGTTCTGAAAAAGTTCTAATCACAAAACTCAAGCGGGAGTTTGAAGAAGGGTTTTTCCTAATAGACATTGATTCAACAGGTGAAGTTAATTACACAAGAATGATCGAGTTATTTCGACAACTATCAATGGTCAAAGATGACTCTAAACGTGAAGAAGAGCGTCTTTTATTATTAGAAGCTTGGAAAATGATGTCAAATGATAACACTTCAGCTTGTACAAAATCTTCTCTTTTAGTATTTATTATATCAGTTATGGGATTTTATGAAGACTGGATGGGTCAATCAGATAATGGACGTTTAATCATATCCCAAGCAGATTTCAAGAAAATCCATACAAAATACGACCTTTTCTATAGAAACCGTATAATGTCTATACATAAAAGCCCTAATCTTAAAACCCCAAAAGATATTGAAGAGTACTCTTTTCACCCACAAATCGGGGTAATCAGTGAAAATTTATATGAACCAGGGAAACCTAGACGATATAATGGGAAAATTGAAGACTATTTAATAGCAGAAAAAGAAAAAGTTAGTCAGAAAATCGAAGAAAAACGTATTGTCCTTGAAGAACTTGGTATGGAAGAATGCAGTTTCCATCCTATGATTGAAATCCTACCAGAAAGCTGTAAAACTGCAAGGAATTTTGATAAAGAAGATCTGGCTACTGAGTATTTTAAACAGATTAATAGTCCTGATGTTGGGTATAAGCATAAAGGTGAGTTTCTTCATGAACTTTCTAAGGTATACAAAGCGAAAAAACAGTTTATTATAACAAGTGAGAGAGAAAAAGCATGGAAAAAGGAACTTGAACCTTGCACATTTACCCCGCATTTGGAAAAACGCATTTTGCCTGGGGAGATTTTGTCGGCAACAGCGAAAAAACCTGAAAAAAATACAAAAAAAATTCAGGAAAGTAAAAAAAAACCTAAGTTTATTAACCCAAGGAAAAAATCAGCTGCTGAACTTCTTGCTGAAGAGCCTAAAGAGATTATAGAAACTGAAGAGTCTAAAGAAGAAGATCAAAAAGAGTTTATAAAAGTTGTCAGTAATGTAAAAGGTCTAGCGAAAATATCGGTAAATATAGCTGGGGATTGCCAATATCTTGATTTTAATCTTAAAAGTGATGACCCAGCTTCGGTAGTTATGGGTTTTTCAGCGAAATTCAAACTAGAAAAAGACCAAGAATACAAGTTGGTCAAGAAACTTACTTTGCTTAAATATACAAACTAGTCATTGTCATAGTAAATTACATATTCTAATATAAAAACCCAATTTGGAGGAGTTAAAATATAAATGGAATTATGTTTTTGAGTGAGATTTAAGAAAGTATTTTTTTTTTGGATATGATTTTTAGGGGGTTTTTGTAGATAAATTATAAATCGTTGGACCTTTGATTTAACACCTTATCACCCTACTTACTTATATCTCAAAAATTACTTTTTATAATGAATATTTATTGGTAAAAATTTAACATGTAGTAAAATATCCAGAAAATGTTGCCAAGTTTCTCAAACAGCAAATCAATTTTTATCTTAAAATTTCTAATTATCAATAAAATATTACTTTAAGTCAGATTTTTTCATATTTTTGAATATTGAGTTTACTATTAAGAGATTTTCTAGACTACAAACTAGAAGATTACTTTCTACTATTCCGGTGAGAATGAAAATATTGTTTGCAACAGTGCAACCTGTTGGAAAACTCAGAATATCTTCAGTTAGAAGATCTTGGGTTACCCATTTAGTGCCATTGAAAAATATACGCCCTGCTGTTCCTGGAACCAATGGAAGAGGCGAGTTGGATTTGAATGCTTCTGTTATAGATATAAAATCAAAAGATTTAAAAATACCTGTTGTATAAATTTCTCCATTGTATGCACGAAGATTATCTGGCGAATAATGTAGCTTTACCTCATCCTTAAATTCCAAATCCAAATTTTCATTCATCTCATAAACCTTCACTTTCTTATCAACAGAATCAGCAATAAATACATTATTCCCAATAATCTCAATACCATTAGGTACATACCCTTTCATAATTTCCAGGCAATTCGCTTTTTCTCCATCAACTTTGCATTTCTTCACAGTCCCACATGGTGAAAAAATAGCCCAAATTCTTTTTATTTCACTATTAAAAGAAAAATCTCTTCCTTCAGGCATATCAGCAAAAGGCGACCATTGAGTAATAAAAAAATGTTCCTCATCCACAAAAGTTAAAGAATTATAAAATCCATGATTTTGGTCAATTTCAATACTTTTAACAAAATCAGCTTCAATTTCTGTTGTCATAGTTAAAGCAAACACAAAAATTCTTTCACCACCTTTAGCGAAGCTATGGCTTAAAACATAGAGTTTATCATTAAAAATTGTAATTCCATTAGGATTAAAAGCGTATTCAGTGTTAAAATTGTGGGTTTTTATACGGTAGTAAAAGTTTTTTGCAGGATCAAAAGCGAAAAGAAAGCCTGGGGTTGCTAAAGATGCGGTGTGATGTTTGAAAAATAGAGTTGGGATATCTGATGCTACACCAATTACTAGGTTTTTATAGGTTATAAGGTCTTCAGTAGGGTTTTCGATACTGATTTTTTGGCATTTTTCGATACTGTGGATTTTTAGTTCTTTTGCTAGGTCGAAAAGTTGAATGATTTGGAAGACAAACCAAGCAAAACCTAGAAAGAAAAAGGCAATAATCCACTTGCAGTTCATTTTTATTAATAAGTTTGGGTAATTGAGATAAATATACAATTTCATATTGAAAAACGGATTATAAAAATGAAAATTGCATGCAAAAAAAATATTGGAAATGAGAGAAATTTTTTATCTTTTTGAAGTTTAAAAGCTTTCGGAGTGAATTGAGATGAGGACTCGCATTTTTGATGGAAGAGGATTTTATAGTTATTATTAAAGTTAGGATACTTAGAAGATAAAGGCTGAAAGTAGTTGCACTTGTGAGAAAATAATAAAGGATAAGGAAATATATGCATAATATTATTAAGATAATTTTTGTTAAGGATTAGATAGAGATATAGAAAGTATCTGATTTTATATATTTAAATAAATTATAAACTCTGTTTTAGTCATACTAGAAATATTTTTTAACAAGATATGCATTTTTTCTTGTTAATCACAAAACTAAACACTTGATTTGATTAAAAAAAAAGCTATTTCACTTATTTAGAATTTATCTAGAAAAAAAATACTTATCAGAATCAACCACATATTTAAAGCAAAAATTATCCTCAAGATAATAAATCATAAAATTATCTACTTTTAAAAAATACACAAAATTATAATATAAAACCAAACTTCAAAATACTGTCAAATCTAAATCTTCCAACACAATTGACTAAATTTCTACTAATATTAAAAAAAACCAATCTGATACTAAATAATAAATGGGTTCCCAAAATACGAAAACCGAAAGTAATCAGCATAACTCGTTTATGCGAGAAAATGAATGTGTTCTAACCCTTGAAGACACTTCCCGTGAGAGTTCTATCGCTTCATCTCTAATCGAAATGACTGAATCTTATCAAGACACCAACCTTGTAAACGTAATATTCCGATGGGACTATGGAGGCAACGAAGTCTTTGTAATCGGAAGTTTCAATTCCTGGAAAGAACGTATAAGAATGGAAAGGGCAGATCGTGGGTTTATATTAGAAAAACCTTTAGAACGAGGGATGATTCATGAATATAAATTCATAGTTGATAATGAATGGAGATTTGCCCATGATCAGCCAACAAAAAAAGACCAAAATGGGAATATAAACAATTGGGTCGACACAACTGCATTCCCAGAACCAGTAAGAAAAGTTAATGTTAATAAACTTGCTGATATGTATACTCAAGAATTATGTTCTGATTTCACAACTATGGAACCTGATCCTTTACCAGCACATTTACATTATGTTCTGGCAAATCATTCAAGTTCATTTGATTATAGACAAAAACAAACAATACCTCCTAATTCTCCTATTAAATATACTAATGCTGAATTAGCAGGGGAACATAATTTACCACCTAATGAATTACCTATACCCCCTCATGTAATATTAAATCATGTGGGTGTTAGGGCTAATGATAGATATATAGGTTTGACAACTTCACAGAGATATAGAGAAAAGTTTGTCACTACTATATATTATAAGCCGATAAGATAATGATTACTAGGATTTAAATATGATTTTGAGAAGGTTTTATGAATTAGTTTATGATATTTTTTTATGGGATATAACTATAGTCAGGGTTTGTTATTGTTCCTTTTACAGGTTTATGCTCTGGTAATGTCCCTGGGTTTAAGATTCTTTTAAAAGTTGAAGGGATTTCGTTTACACCGGTGCTGGGTATATTGTTTCTTTGTGGCATATTAGGGACTGCTAAATCTCCTGATCTTATAGAATATATTGGTTGAGGTAAATTGTTTGATCCTGTATTCCTCGTGTTTTGAGGTTTATTATTTGGGTTTACTGCTTGTGGATTATTACTATATGGAATATTTGCATTTCTTAATGAATTCTTATTTGTATTCTGTTGTTGTGTCATAAGATTTGCTGATGGATTTCCTCGATTCACTAAGTTATTATTTTGTGGCAAAGGTGCTGAATCATTAAGTTTTGGTGGGAGGTTTATTGGTATGTTTTTTGATGTATTGAAATTATGAGAAAAGTTAGCTGGAGGGTTGAAATTAGGGGATAAATTATTTGGAGGGGTGAAAATTGGTGACAAGCCAGATTGAGGGTTGAAATTTGTAGTAAAAATAGCGGGAGGATTAGAATTAAGTGGTAAATTTGATGGTAAATTATAAGTATTCGGTTCGGGTAAACTGCTGTTTTTATAAACTGAGCTATTTTTAGCTACTAAAATATTGTTCGCTGGATTTTCTCTTGCATCTAAATTCCCAAGCTGAAACTGAGACTTATTAGCATCACAAGCGGCCTTTTTTTTTCTTATTTCCGAATTTGATACATTATTTACTACTCCTTTCTGGGCGCTTGTTAAAGGTAAAAGAGAATCTTTCTGTGTTTTTTCAATCTGAAGACTTCCAGATGTACCCAATCCTCTATTATCTAAATCTGATAAATGGTCTAGATCTAAAACAACAATAGGGGGGATATCTGAAGCTTGATTCATTTCAATATCCCCATTTCTATTATTCACATTAACTATATTTGACACTTGTTTTATTTTTGAATCAATCTTAATCCCAGTTAATTTTTCTGCAGTTAATCCACTCTTTAATGTTTGAGTATCTCTATCAATACTATATGGCATTAAAACATTTCTTGCATGGAATAGAAATGCCCTTTCTACATTTGAGTCAATAAGTGCTTGAAAGATTTCAGGAGTTAAGCCAAAATACTCAGCTGAATCATAAAGACCCATGGTTTCTAGTGATTTTTTTAGGGTTTGAATTATTGCGTTAGTAAAAATTGTATTGCAGCAGGTTTCTTTTCTCCCGAAGTCGGTTAAGGTTTGGATAGGAATGCCTGAAAGTGATGATGTATGATGAAATCCTTTAAGGCATGCGTATAGGAAAATAGCTTGTTCCATTTATTATGAAATTATATGTTGTTAGGCATGCACAGAGTTTGCATAATGAGTGGTTTATTAGAAGATTATATACGCCTTGGATGTGGATGAGTAAGGATTCTGGGATTAGAGATGCTCCGTTGTCGGAAAAAGGGAAGAGCCAAGCATTGAGGATGAGAGAGAAAATTTGTGGACTAGATTTTGATTTGGTTATATGCTCACCGTTGACTAGGGCAGTTATGACTATGCAGATAGGCTTAGCTGGTAGAAAAATCCCAACAATTATTACTCCACTTATACGTGAAAGATGTGATAGATTAGCTGACATGGGCCAAGGATATTCGAAGCTAAAGACTATGTATCCGGATTATAAGCTTGAGCATTTTGGTGATGAATACTGGTGGCATGGAGGACATGCTGATTTACCACCTTGTCCTCATGAATCACAGGATTTAGTTAGAAAAAGAGCTGAGGAGTTTAAAAAATATTTGAAGACCCTTAAGGAGGATAAAGTGTTGATTGTGTCACATGGAAATTTTATTAGAGCATTTCTTAATCAGCAGGTTATGAAACTTAATTGCTCAATTACAGAAGTGTCTTTATCAAATCTTTTTTAAGCATAAATTAGATATTTGAAAAAACGTAAATTTATAGACAAAACATATTGAGAAATAATATTAAAGAAATAAATAAGATGGATATATTAAATCAAAAACTCAGTCATGCTCATTGTATTTTATATAGATGATAATAGTTATCATAATTAAATAAATCCCGGTTTATATTAGCAGTAGCACCAACTTCATATTAAATAAAAGCCTAAACTACCATCCATACTCTTATTTTTCTCAACATATAATTCTTATAAAAAACCTACCGAAAACAAAATCTTCAAAAAATCAACACAAAAGACTCAAACCCTATCATAAAAACCTTACCATCTCAAACAACTCTCATACCCATAAAAACTTTCAAAACAACACCCTAATCTTCAAAAAAAAACCTCAACATTGCCTATAAAAATTTTAATACCAAAAACAATCACATCCAAAAACCTAATAAATGGCTACCAAAGCTAAAATTCTCAAAGATGCTGAAAACAGACACCTTATAGCAGTTGTTGCAGATGAAGATACAGTAACTGGATATCTGTTAACCGGTATCGGGGAAAGAAACCACAAAGGTGAGACAAATTTTATAATAGTAGACGACAGCACTCCAAGCAAAGCTGTTGAAGAAGCATTTGAAAAGCTCATAAACAGACAAGATATTGCTTTAATTTTAGTAGCACAAAAAATCGCTGACTCTATGGTAAGACATTTAATCAGTGGTCATACTAAAATGTTACCTGTAATACTTGAAATCCCAAGTAAAGATAAACAATATTTACCTCAGAATGATCCAGAACTTATCAAAGCCGCAAAGCAACTTTATGGAGCAGATAGAGCTATTCCTATGCTATCAAAAGAATTTGTGGAAGGTGAAGAATTAGATCGATAATAAGCCAATATAGGAAATTAGGATTTATGTTAAGTTTTATGGATTAAGTGTTAAAAGTATTTAAATATTAACATAATTTCAATAAGTTTATAAATGTCAGAAATAGAAGAAGCGATTAACCGTATGAAAAAGGTCCATCTTATAATAACAGGACCTGACGGTTCAGTCGCACGTAGCAATATCGACTTAAAGTCTGAAGTTAACAAATATATTTACAATATTGGTGAGTTGATTGACAAAGCTAGGAATATTGTCAGAGATGTTGATCCAAGTAACGATATGACTTTATTGAGATTTACCCTTAGAAAGCATGATATTATAATAGCACCAGGTAAAAACTTCAGGATTATTATAATACAAGAAACAAACAAGGATGCAACAACTGAAGAAAAATCTTAGTAACTGCTTAGAAATTTTAATAGTTTTTATGATTTTAGAATCAAAAAGTTAAAAGATATCGTTTTATATGTGGAATAAAGGTGATTATTGATGAAGGATAATTAAGGTTAAATTTTTATTTGAAGGTTAATGAATATTGTATATAAGTTTTGGTTTTATGAAAAGATTAAAGGTTTATGATTAAAGAGGAATTAGTAAATTTATATATTGGAATTTATATCAAAAACAATCTACAAGGTTTTAATTTTATACTATAAATCCGTTAATTACTGCTTTTAAATTTGTTAGCATTAGTGGAAATCGAATCTAAAAGGGTATCAATCATAAAAATCGCATCTTTCTCATCCATCTTATCAATCAAAATACGAAAATCATCAGCATGTTCTCTTTCAGGAGTCTTAGCCCTTCTTTTATTCTGCATTTCCTGCAAAACCTTTTTGTTTTTCTCCCCACCCTGTAGTTTCCCCCACATCTCCTCCACTTCATCTTCTAAAATTTCAATTTTCTTCAAAGCTTTTTGATATTGTCCCAACATTTCTTTAGAATCTTTTTGTAAAGTTTGTATCCTAAATTTCATTTTTTCATTATCATTTTCTAATGTTTTAATATTTTGTTCTAGTTTTTCTATAGTTTCTTGGGTTTTTTCTTTATTTTTTTTAGCATTTTCATCTTGATCCCTGGATTTTACTATCAAATCACTTTCAGCTTTTTCAGCTTTTTTTTTTAGTAAACGTTTGTTTTTTTCTAAGTCTTTTTTAGTTTCTACCAAGTTTTCTAAGTCTTTTGTTTTTTCCGCGCATTCATTTTCGAGTTTGTCGATTTTGTCTTTAAAAGACTTTTTTTCTTTTTCCCAGTCTGATTTTTGCCCTTTGAGGATTTCAAGTTCTTTTAATATAGTTTTTAGGTCATCTTCAGCTTTTGGGAGTTTTTTTTCTTCAAGCATTTCAGGTTTGAGTTTTGATGATAGTTTTAAAGCTTGGAGTTCTTTGGTTTTTATGTCAAGTTCTTTGGTTTTTATTGAAAGCTCTTTGGTTTTTTGGCTTAGTTCAAGGGATAGTTTTATGTTTTTGTCTTTAAATCCTATTATTTCTCTTTCAGCTTCGATTTTCGCTACCATAGCAGACTCGAGCTCTGATTCCAGCTCAGCTTCAAGAAGTTTAGACATGCTTTGAAAATCTCTGAATTCTTTACTAACATGCTCTAATTCAACAAATTTTTCTTTTAATAAAATTTTAAGTTGCAAAGGGTCTTCTAGGTCTTCCATTATAAATTTCAATCAAAAGTTTACTTTTTCTTTAAATTTTATATAAATAAAGGTGTCATTGTTTGACAAAATGCTTCGCATTTTGTACTTTTTAAATTGCCGCTATAGGGAAAAATAATCAAAACTTTAGTTAAAATTATTAAAAAAATGCATACAGTGAGATTTGAACTCACGCGGAATTGCTTCCAGTAGATCTTGAGTCTATCGCCTTAGACCACTCGGCCATGTATGCTTTGTAATTTACTAACTTACATGTATATATACAAATTCCCATTAATTAAAAAAGTAACTTCAATATTCTAATTTTAAAACATGCAACTTAGCGAAATCATACACAAAATATAAATAAAAACAAACACATTTTTTAATACAATTAAAAACTTATTTCATACACTTTTACTTTATATTTTTAACACAAAAACATTCTAATTTTTACATATAAAATTATATTACTCAAACTTTTTAACCTGTAAAAACATAAACCCAAGCTATAATCCTACTTTTTACAATAAAATCATATAATTTAACTTGAAACTATTGCATTTTTCAATATAAAATGTTTTACTATAAATTCCCACAACGCTTTATAGATTTACATAAACAAAAAACCCCAAACACACAGTCTATTTATATAATACAATCCTGAATTATTTTTTTTTACTTATTTTGAAATCACTTCATTAGGATTCAAAATCGACTGTCTTTTTGAAGGTGCATAACTCTGCTCAAATTCACTTGGTTCTTCACGCACAGTATATAATGAAAACTGTTTATTTTTATTAATAATATCTTGCTGAACTTCAGCCTCACTTCTTTTTGTTATCTTAGGGGTTATCTTACCTTCTTTACCTATCCCACAGCCCATATTAGAATTATTATAGTTAACTAAAAGGAGTCCTATTCCTTACACCCTGTGAATTTTCTATATATTTAGCATTCAGCAATTTAATAGTTTGTGGACTTCCTGCACTTTGCGCACTGTTTTTTCTTGTGTGGTCTTTATCGTTACCTCTAAGTTTCTGAACCATTTCTTCCTTATTCGCATCTTCTTGTAATATTTGCATTGTTTTTCTATAGTTTCTTATCTGCCTATCAATTTGTATGAGTTTCTGATTTAAATCTTTGAATGTATCATTATCTTTACCTTTAGGTTCAGACTCGTATTTACGTAGTTGAGATTCGATACTTGATCTTTCTCTTTCTAATGTTTCGATTTCATTACGAATTCGTGATAACTCGTTGTAGATTTTTGTGATTTCATTAGAAGCTATACTTCTTTGGACTTGGGATAATAAACATTCTAATTGGTTTTTTTCTGTTCTTAAAAGGATTACTTTATCTTCATGACTACGAAGGGTTGATTTAAAAATCTCTGAGTTTATTTTTAACTCCTGGTTTTCTGATTGACTTTTGCTAAGAGACTCTCTAAGACTGTTATTTTCTGTATTTAAATATGAGATTTCGTTTTTCAAAGATTTTACTTCAAGTCTTAAGTTTTTCATTTCCTTTTCTGAACTTTCGGCTTGAGACTCATATTTTTTTGTAAACGACTCCAATTGGATTTTGAGCTTAGAATTTTCTTGTTTTTGAGAAAACTCTTCAGTGTTTATACCTTCCAGTTTTTGGTTTAGCCTAAGAAGCTCAGAAGATTGTGTGGCTGAGTCTTTGTTGATTTCTTGTATTTGTCGTGCTAATGACTCGATTTCTTCGATAGTATTTTGAATCCAGGAATATAACATTTTTGGACTTGATGTTATTTTTTCTTTCCACGATATGATAAATTCTTTATAAACACTAGAAACATTAGCTCGATAGTCGTGAGTTGATATACAATATTTACCAGCAAAACTTGCGATAAGTTTACAACATTCTACGATTTCCCCAAGGTTTCTATCATAATCACGTTCTTTGCTTTCTAATTTACCCATAGTATCTTTAAAGTCTTCCAAATATTTAACTTTAGCTAATCTTTCATCTTCTAACTCCCTATCACGATTTTTTAACTGCATTTTCAACCCTTGTATTTCATCATCTTTTTCTCTAACAGTTTTTTTAAGTTTCTCATTATTCCCAGAAACTTCAGCAAAATTTTTTTCATTTTCATCATTTTTTATTTTCTCCATATTCACTTGATCCTTAAGCCCTTTATTATTATTCCTTTCAGTCCTCAACTGCATTTCCAATCTTTTTTTTTCATTTTCCAAAGCTTCACAATGGCTGGACAACTGAGATAATTTTATATAACAATTTTCATATTCTTGGTTTTTTTTCCCTAATTCTGCTGAGATTTCATGATTTTCCTTATAAAGGTCTTCGATTTCTCTTGAAAGTTCAGAATTATGTTTACGAAGGTCGTTTAAACTTTCAGATTGAATAAGTTCTCTTTGTTGGGTTTCTCTATAGTTTTCTTGTAATTCATTATACTCTTCTTGTAATGAGTCGAATTTGTTTTGGTCTAAAAGACGGAATTGTTCAAGTTCTGATTTGAATTTTTTATCTTCTTCAAGACTATCAAATTTGCTTTTGTATTGGTTTATTTTAACTTTAAATTCTTGGATTTGTTTTATGTCCATTTCACGTAACCTTTCAAGTTCTAAGAACTCTTTTTTATGGGTTTCTAGTTCTTTTTTAGCTTCGTTTAGGGTTTCTTTTAAGGTTTCTAGTTCGTAATTAGCTGAATAGTTGTCGTTTTTCAGTTTATTTAGAGTTTCATTTTTTTGTTGTTCCTGTTTTTTAATACTTTCAATTGTTTTCTGGGAGTTTTCAAGCTCAGTTTGTGTTTCTTTTAAAGTTTCTGATAAAGTTGTGACGTTTGCTTGAAGACTTTCTACTTTGATTTCATAACTCAAACGGTCTTCCTTAAGTTTCCTTATCATATTTTCCTTATCATCAGTGCCAGTTTTATATGAATTCAAAGAGTTCTGTAGTTCTTTCACTATCTGATTAGCTTTAAAAATCTCTTCATTATACACATCCATCTGCAATTCAAGTTTTTCCTTAATTTTTTTCTCATTTCCCAACTCCACTTTAGCTTCATCAAAATCTTTTTTCATTTCTTCAAAACATTCACTAAGTTCATTTAACTCTTTTGACATTTCTTGTTCTTTAGTTGAATGCTCATCAACATATTCAAGTAAATTACATTTTTCTTCTTCAAGTTTATCAACTTCTTCTTCAGCTATTTGTAATGCTTCAGCAGCTTGTGTTAAATGGATTTCTAATTGATCTCTTTCTTTTTTTAAACTTTCAATTTCGATGTCTTTAGCTTTAAATTGAGTTTGAAGCCTTTTTATTTGACTTTCATAGTCTAATAAAGTGTTTTTTATTTTAGCTTGTTCTCTTCGTGAATCATCGTTTTTGGATTTTGCTTTTTGAACTTCGGCTATGTTTTGTTGTTCAAGTTTTACACCTATGTATTCTTCAGTTTTAGCTTCAATTGCTTGTTTTAAGACTTCTATATAAGTTCTTTGTTCTTCACAGTTTAGCATTTCGGCTCGTAAACTTTCTTCAAGGTCGTTTTTATCTTTGATTAAAAAATTGTATTTTTCTTGAAGCTGAGTAAGTTCAGAGTTGTTTTGTTCGGGCTCTTTGACTGAGTTTTGGGCTAGTTGGGATTCGAGGCGGGATATTTTTTTGATTGCTAGCTGGAGTTCTTCGGATAGAGTTTCACCTGAGCCTAAATGTTCCTGCTTAACTGGTAAAGCATGTCCAGGGGAAAGCTCTTGAATTCTCTGTTCACATAGCATTCGGTATTGCTCGAGTGCCCTAAGACGTTGTGCTTGCGTTCTTATCTTTTCTCGAAGATGTCCAGTCAAATCAGTGTCGCTATAGTAGCTTTCCCCTGTTAATTCTTTCTTTCCTTCTTCCATGATTTTAAATTGTAAGAAATCATTGTGAAAAACTAAGTAAATTTATTGGAAAAAACCTTCTGAAAAAGTATGATTTCTTATGTGGAATATTATGAACTTGTAGTATATGTTAATTAAAAACTAGATTTATATAAATACCTAGTAAATTCAGATCTTATTAAGTACTAAGAAGTGAATATTAATCTAAATTTTGGATTTATTTGCGTTTTTTAGCATACAATGATTAAATTTTTATATTTTTTTCTTTTTAATTACCTAGGCATATATGATTTTTTTTTATCAGAATAAACCAACTTTTGGCAGGTAATTAAGATTATTGTACTAAAATCTAAAAAAAAATTTCTGTTATATGCAGGGGTTTTTATCTATACCACTTGAGTCTGATGAAATGATAAGAAATTCGAGAGTTTTTAGTTAAGTTTATTTTGTTTAATCCATGTTTTTATTGTAATATGTGCTAATTGATATAATAATAATCTATAATCAATTCGACAATATAAAATAATTCATTTACAACTTAAAAAATCAGCCTAAGGTCAATAAAATCATGATTATTTACAAGCAAAAAAACTAAACTACTCTCTATAATACTTTCCTATTTTTCTTGCCTCTCTCTTCTTCTGTCTTTCCTCAGTCGCTTTTTTCTTTAAAACCCTTTTATAGTTTTCTTCATTAAACATAATAACCAAAAACCCACTTTCTTTCGGTCTTAAACCTTTTGAAGCTAATACTTCAACAATAAGTTTCCTAGCAAAATCATCCTCAATTTCAATCCCCCAAATATATCTCTGACAATTGGAAAATTTTAGTGTAGCAATAATATTATGATCCTTAAGATTCAAAATCAATTTTATCAAAGCTGTAAAAATTGGAACATTTCTTTTAATTGGAGTTCTATTAATAGCATTTTGGTCTATATGTTCCACATAAAGTTTCTGATCTAATATATTTTCAAGACAAGTTCCTAGACTTGTTATCAAGTATCTAATTTCCATCATTTCTTTTGTTTCTTTAAGTGAACGGATATCTTTTTCTATATCAACTTGTAGATTTTCCAATTTTTCTAATTTGTTTTCCCAACTTTTCATGAATTCTATGAATTTTTCAAAGAAGTGCAAATTGTTTTCAATTTTAGATTTTGAATTCTTGGGTGAGGTTTGTGAATCTTCAGTTTTACTTGTTGAAATATTCAGTTTTTCTAATTCATTTTCCAAGAATGAAGTATTATTGCATACATCAACATCTGCATTTTCACTAACTTTCTTCAAATAACTTGTAGAATCAGATAAGATAATAGGATTATCTTGATAATATTTCAGGAATGAAGAGACTTTTTCTATTTCAATTTCTGAATCTTCAGGCTTATTTACATTGGCCTTCAACCTTTCTAAATCGCTTGATACAAAATTCATTATAAGTGTATCTTTGAGAAGTGAATTTCAGTTTGATTTTTAATGCATTTTAGTGTATCTTTTAGATTGATTTTTTTATTGACAGTTTAAAGAATTGAAGAGTTTTTATTGTAATTTTTTTAAGGTTGGATTGCTAGATGAGACTTAATTTATGATGTATTGCTTAAGAGTAAATTAAGAGATTTATAAGGTGAGAAGCACAGGAAGAAGTTGAGGTTAATAATTTTATAGTAATTTTATTTTGATGAACTTTTTGTTAGGTTTCGTTATTAGTTTAAAGCTTTCTAAAAGTGGATATATAGTTTAAAATTTCGTTATTATATCGATTATAAATCGGTTGAAATAAACATCATAGAACCTTAATTTGAATAATTATAAAGTTACTTAAAATGAACAGAACTAATTCAGAATTTAATCACAAAATACTCTAATTATTTAAAAAAACTCTTTTGATTCCTTCCTTCAATACTAATTTCCTGTAAAAAATCCAAAAATATAAAAATCCAAAAAACTATCACCAAATTATACAAATTCAAAAACAACCTAACTTCAATTATCTTTAATTTTTCCTAACTTTCTCCAATATAACACACAAATTCGACCTATCATAATAACTCTCAACAATATCAAAACTACACCCATCCACAGTAGCCCTCTGAACTAAATCTTCAAGTTCTCCCTTAACAAAAACATGGTAATATCTTTGAAAAGTATCCCCATCTTGCTTATTAGATTTCCAAGGTACAAAAACATCTTGTTCATCAAAATTCCTCTCATCTTGTTCTTTAGCCCAAACATAAATTAAAGCTTTGCCATTGATAACTAATACCCTTAAAATTTCTTCAAGTGCTTTTACTCTTCTTTCTATAGTAGACATATGATGAATTACCGCTATAGAAATTGCAGCATCAAAGCGATAAGATTGAATTGGAAGACTTAAACAATTCGCACGAAAGACGGCAAATTTACGAGATGAACAGATTTCAAGAAGATTTTGTGTCATATCAGTTCCAATACGAGTTAAAGGATTTGAGTGAATGTATTTACCATTGCCACATCCAATATCAAGAACTAGTGAATGAGGTCCAAGATTATGAAGAAACTTGTCTACTTTGGGCCAGGGTTTATAGCGAGTGTCAGAAAAATGCTTAGCGATATTTTCATATGTTGTATGCACAAATTCTTTTTCAAGCTCTTTTCCATAACTAAGCATCCTAAATAATTTTCTCATATTGTTGTTATCAAGATGCTGATATTTGGGGATAAGTTATGCAATAAGATGGTTGTGAGGATTTTGAAGAATTTATATCAAGCTTAATGATATGGAAGATAGTTAGGTTTTATTAAAAAATATATATAGTTTAGAAGGTTTGTTGATGTTTTTGCATTTTTTTCATTATGCTTTAATTAAAAATGTATTGTTTAGTTCTGTTAGGGGTTTTGATACTTCAATTCATTTTATCGAAGTGTTTTTATCTTTATAAGCTTTAAAACTCAGTAGTTTTGCTTTGGATATTATTTTTTATTAGGCTGATACATTTAAAGATAGGGGAAAATGAGATTTTATAAAATTATGGTTATGGGAATAATTTAGTTTTGTGAAAAGCAGAAGATGTAATAGATAAAAATCAATAAGATAAATTATAAGAGTAGTTGAAATATATTTTTAATAGTAAATAATTGATGGTAAGCCTTAATATGCATGCTTCCAAAAAAAATGAGAATATAATTATCAGTTAAATGGAGAGATTGCATAAAGATAGGCACCTATTCCTCCAATTAAACTTTATGACTGTATATTCACTCAAAAAAATATCAAGTTCCAATTATTTGTATATAAATCTTAACTCAAACACATAGGTTTAACCAATTAATAAAATGCCTCAGTTTAAATCATTTATACTCAAGAATCATCTTATGTACCTCAAATTTTACCTTTTCTCCAGCTTCTTTATCTAATAAATCTAAATTTTCCCTTATAATCTACCCATTACTAATTCTAAAAAACTCAACCAGATTTCTATATAATTTTTTTGTAGTTTCCAAACCAGTCTCCAAAAAAAAAAATACAATCTTATTAAACATTATAATCAAAGCTTAATTCCAAATCCTCTAATCAACTTCTTCATAAAAACCCACAAAACCCCAATCCAAATCCCTATATAAACACAAGGTCCATAT